>CM053786.1:379802259-379932259 GCA_028749045.1 Cupressus sempervirens
AAAGGGAGGATAGAAGTGATACATCTTATCAGAGAGGATCAAGTATACACCAGCAAAGAGAAGATTTGATATCTAGCAGAGAGGTGCTAATCAAAGGATCGATGATGAGACATTCTAACAAGTGAATTAGTAAAATATCTTAACTGACTAGTCCTAGCACACTTTTGTAAATCCTTTAACAAGGTGCTTACTTCATTATAATTTGAAGTCCTTTAACTAGGCACACTTCTAATAGGTTGTTGAAATCCATTAACAGGATAAGATTTAACAATCTTTGTAAGCCTTTAACAAGATAGACCTTTCATAGGGTAGATCATAATATATGATCAAAGATTGTAACCTTCATTGGATACACTTTACAAATATAATAGCGAAGATTTCTAGGTGTCATCCCTACCCCAATTTTAGCTTCTTATTGGCGAGTTTCTAGGTAACCAAATATCTTATGTCACATATGTGGAATGTTTATTTATTTTCATGCTATGGATTAATATGCTTATTTTGGTATTTCAGTTTAGATGAAAATTGTGAGATGGATGTGTGGTGAATATTTTAAGTGCTAAAGTTTTGAAGGACTGATTCATGCACCCCTCCTACCCCCCACCCACTAGATTTTACTTCCCTATAATTATATTTCTAACAATTTGTATCAAAGCCATGTTCTCTAGAAAGGAAATTTTTGTAGCTTTGAGGAAAGATCTTGAAGATGGAAGTTTACAAGTTAAGAAAGCCTATTGAGGACCAAAAGATTGAAATATAGCTTGCTTATATTGGCTAAATGAAGCAAGAGATGATTTGAGGCACTCACTAAAGAGAAGCAAAGAGATAGCTATTGAGGAGAATGGCACACATTACCAAAAGGAAATAATACTGAATTATTAGTAGATGGAAACTTAGGTGTGTATGATGCAACAATCATAGATATGATGGAAAAGAATAGTGCCCTAACTAAAGAGTTCATAAATTTTAAGATAAAATAAGAAGTCCAATCATTATTTCTATGTAAGGTTATCGAGAAGAAAAAGAAAGTTAAGGAAGACAAAGTGATGATTAAAGATGACAAAAGGATATTGACCAACAAACTAGAAGAGAAGACATCAAAGGTACAAAGGGTTTCTAACATGAAATTGGAAATGATAAATAAAGTGATGATTTCCAATCATGAATTGAATGGTAAGGACATTGAGATCACAACCTTGAAATTATAGAATGAACAACTGAGAAAATGTTCTAAGAAGAGAAAAATAAATTGTTGAAAGTTTCGATAGACCAAGTGAAGCCATCAAGTACTTTGAGAAACTAATGAGATCTCCTAGATCTAGCAATCATACTACTAGATTGGGCTACATGAGTAAGGAGGAAGGAGAATCATCTAAAAGTGTTAAACAAAGAAGCAACAAAGGTATGAACAACAAAACCACTTATCATAATTATGGAAAGATAGGTCATAGAGAAAATGTTTGTAGGAGAAACAATGAAAATCATAACCTTAAGAAAAAATTCATGGGTTAATGTCATAAGTGAAACAAGAAAGGACATTAGAAAGACAAAGAGTGCATAATGCAAATTCGATTCACTAATGGTTTGCATATTTTTCTATGTGCATAACACATTTCCTTCTTTTGGAAAAGTTTCTTGGAAATCCAATAGGTCTATTGCAGTTCAAATTGGAGATTTCATAGAGAAAATTGGGGACAATTTTGAGTCAATCATGACAAGCTATTTTGAAGAGTTTAAGAAGTCTTTGAAGTAGAGACTAAGGATACGAGTGTCATGAGTAGAGAAATATTATGATGATGTTTTTTTTTGGTTGATGTTGATTTTACTTATGTTCAAGAAGATGTTCCTATAGTCAGATGGCTCAGGCCATTACCTTATGAAATTAATGTGGATGAGGCATCAAAAGCCATCATGGTACTATTAGCAAAGGAAGTAGACAAGAGTGTAACCTCATTTGGAAATTATGAGGATGCCAAATCAAGAATTACAATAGATTTGAAGATAGCTTATGTGGTGAGAAAGAAAAACAAAATTGTGAAGAAGCTAAAGGAAAGATTTAGTGAAGAGGAAGAAAAGGAAGAAGAAAAAGATGATGATGATGATGAAGAAGATGAACAAATTGTCCAAGCCCTAGTTGCACTAGCACAAGGTCAAGGTGAGGACCAACAAGAAGAGGAAGTGGAACATGATGAAGATGTCAAGGAAGAAGAATTCAATGAAGCACCTAAACCAATGAAAAATAAATAGAGAAAAACCAAGGAGCCAGTAGTTAGGAAACCAAAGAAAGTTGTGAAGCCAACACAACAAAAGCTAGCAATACCTATTACTAGGGCTAGCACAAGGGCTAATATAATGAGTCAATTAAAGATTAAAGATTATATGAATTATGCTCAAGTTAAGGTTATATATGCATGACAATGTGTTTTTGTCACTCATGTCAAAGGGGGAGATTGCTAATGTTAGATTGGTTTTGACATATGAGTGACCAAAAACTTAGTCATATTCATAAAGTGCATGCCAAGTAAGTAGTGTATGTTGAGCATAATTTTTAAGATAATTCATGCCAAGTGAAGTATGCAGTATATATCAAGCACCAATCTATATCAAGCAAACAGTTAGTGCCGAGTCACTCTAGTGACAAGCAAGTTCATACATGTTGAATGATTCAGATACTGAGTGAGCAGTGGATGCCAAGTTAGTTATAAGACAAGTTACAACATTGAAGATATAGAGGATGTCAAGCATCAAAGGTTTCAAGTGTCGAGTAAATGGTTTTGGACATAGTTGTTTGTATTGGTACAGACTCCTATGTAAATCATTTTTAGGCTGGCTTAAGGATTTTTTTGTGATTCTAGATGATAAGAATAAATATATATTGAGAATACCTATGTAGTAAATGTAAACAATTAGATTGAGGGATGTTCTTAGTGGAAAATGGGTAAATTACAATCGCTAACTCCTACCTAACCTTAGGTCACCTAGGTCTTCTTAAGGAAGAAAAACCCTAAAACATTGTATGAGTGAAAAGATAAGTTTGCATATGTAGATAGAGCATTCATGGTGACTAAGGAGTTTTGATTAAGATATGAATTGTAGAATCAATTAGAGAGAATAGAGGAAAGTAGAGAGAGGGAAAAAGTGATACATCTGATCAGAGAGGATCATGTATACACTAGTAACAAGAAGATCTGATATCTAGTAGAGAGATGATAACAAAAGGATCAAGGCTAAGACATTCTAATAGGTAAGTTAGTCAAATATCTTAATCAAGTATCCCTAACATTCTTTTGTAAATCCTTTAATAGGGTGCTTACTTCATTGTAAGTTGAAGTCCTTTAACCAGGCACACTTCTTACAGGGTGTTTAAATACTTTAATAGGGTAAGATCTAACAATATTTGTAAACCTTTAACAAGGTAGACCTTTCATAGGGTAGATCATAGTTTATGATCAAAGATTTTAACCTTCATTGGATACACTTTACAACTGCATTGGTGAAGATTTGTGGGTGTCATCCCCACCCCAATTTTTGTCATGTCCCAAAAATTCTATCCAAAAGACTATAACTATTTTTTTTGTTATAATCAAGATTTGGTTTCTAATTCTAGATATGCACTAATTGAAATCTATTATTAAATTTTTTTTACACAAAATTAAAACACAAAGAGTCCAACTCCAAGAAAATAATTGTCAACATGATCATACACAAAATTGAGTCAAATAACTAGACGTAAACTTAATAATTTTAAATTCATATTTCTTTATAATATCACAAGATTCATTTCCAAAACATTCACTCACTTGTCTGTTTCCACCCTACCATAATGGCATCATGGGGTCTTTGAAACCTAGCCATACCCCCAGGCAAGGGATCTCTTTGCACTAGGGAAATCAATGGTGTCTTTATCCTTGTTAGAGATCCCTTCATTTACATTTAACTCACAATTACATAATATGCTCTATGAATCAATGAAATAACAAGGAAAAAGAAACACTTATCTTCCCCATAAGCTCCTCATATATCCCCTTCTTGAACTAGACCATTTTTTTCCTTCTCCACGTCCCTCCTCTTATTCATTCTCCCACACTCTCTCAACTCCATCACTTTTCTTCCTCTCTTCTCCCTCTCATTTCTTGCAACTCTATTCCTTAGCCCCAAAATTTCAACATTAATGCCCCATAACTTCTGACTTTCCCCTTAAAATCTTCTACCTCCTTGGAGATATTTTGAGTGGCTTTGGTTTTCTTTCTCCACTCACACAATAAACAAGAAGATGCACACCATACTCAAGGAGATGCCCTTGGTTTTTGTTTTGGCTCCCAACTCACACCATACACAATATTATTTTTTTTCATTTTCCAAAGATGTTCCCCATGCCTAACCATTTCAAATTCGACCAGCTTGGAAAAGAAATTTTAGGGTGGTCTCCTAGGCACCTAGGGAAGATTTCTATACTTAAAAATAATGCTAACCCCAAGGTATATCATAACGGTCTCAAAATAAGGTCATAATTTAACCTTAGGAGCTACACAGGACCTCCTAAACCCTACTAAGATTTTTCATATGAATTTTACAACTTTTGGCCTCATTTTAAATTTATTGCCCAAGGGTTTCACCTAGGAATCCTAAAAGGCACAAACCTAGCTTAGATTACAACACACTCACCCTTAGTTGTACATGTCATTTCCCACATCACCCCCTTACAAATGGAATATCCATGATATTACATAATTATCAATTCACTTATACATGCTTGAGGAACCAAGTGACTCCATAATATGCATTAAGCCATGTCAAAGCAAGGTATTGTAGACCATTATCCATAAGCTTGTCTCAGCTCTCTAAAGTACATAGGAATTCTTGCACATTTTACATTGATCATTAGTAATTGATAAATTCATTAAAAATGTAAATAACTCACTGTCACTAATAGGACTCCATCTCATGTTTAAATAAATCAATGTGTTATTTCTAATATTGGGAAATAACAATGTGCATTATTCAATTTCAAAACCATGATCACATATAATGGCTAAATAAAGCTAGAATATATTCGTTAAACCTCATTATCTATTCAACTAGGAATGGGATGATTAGTCAAAGTATTTATCTATTTCTCATCATGTAATAAATTGTTGATGCATAAAGTTTATCATGCTAGCCAATTAAGGTATACACACAATTATGTCATTGCATACTAAATAATCCATCAAACATGAAACATGTCATGATTCATTTCTTCCATATAGTATTTAGGTGGTTATGTACACTAGGCCAATTCTATTCATTTGAACAATGATTCATAAAGTCAATTATAGTAATCATAAATAAACTTTCCTTAATCATGTTATCAATTATGAAAAATGGACCATCAATCGGTAGCAATACATAAAAACGTAATTTTTAATGACCTTGTAAGTCCTTAATTGAGTAGGACCTTACATTCCCCTCCTCTAGTCTTTGACTTCCTCCTAGAAGTCACCAATATATGAGGCATAAAATTATTTTTACATCATCAAATCATACTTATGTAGCTGATTATTTCTACATTTATTAATTTGTACTTGCAAGGACATGCATAGAACCATTTATCGCATATATTTAATGGATCATTAATCTAAATCATCTAAATTTCAATGACTCCAAAATTTAAGGAGAAATAACATAATGTCAAATTAAGTGTTTTAGAATTTTCACGGCATATAATGAATTTGAATCATTCCCATAATTATCTACTTTTATGTATTTTATCAAAAGAAATGATGAACAAAAACTATGTTCTCATAAGTCTACTTGAAAGAAATTTAAATATAGTATACTTCCTTAACACAACACAATATAAACAATGGTGAAGATGAAAATGAACACACTGGGAGAATCCATCTTGCAAAATAATCACACATGCCTTCACAAGGCTATAAATATACATGTCTTCACAACTTCACATGCCTTCACAAGGCTTCATCACAACCCTTATGCCCCCAAGTATAACTCCCCTTATGACCCCCAAGCAAATGTGGCATATGGGGCCCATAACACCCATATGTTATCCCTCTCCTCTACAAGGAGAGACTCTACACCCAAATGAATTCCCTATACACCCTTCATCCAACAAGGGGGAAGGTGGATGAACATTTGGGGAGAATTTCACTTTGCAATTAGAAACACATGCATCCACATGGTGACACATAATATCACAAGCCTTAACAAGGCTATTCATTCCTTATCCTTATGACCTCGAAGTATAGCTCCCCTTATGACCCCCAAAAAAATGTGGCATATGGGGCCCATAACACCCATATGGCATCTCTCTCCATCACAAGGAGATACTCTCCACCCAAATGCATTCCCTATGCACCCTTTACCTGATCAAGGGTGAAGGTGGAAATGAACATATGGGGAGAATCCACATTGCCAATAGCAACACATACAATTCCACTTACTCCATGCACCAATATATAGATCACAACACAATTATAAGGCATATAATTTATGCACTATACCAAGAATGAACACCTCATGATAAATAATTCCCTTACAACATAGAAAGATAAGATATGGGTACCATCTTCACAATATCATCAAAATTTGTATACTAGATGCATAGTCAATTAAGAATCCCAAAGTTATAAATTCATTGTAGCAATCACACCAAAGAAGAAATAAAAGATCATTTTTCCTACTTTACTAATTATTTCTTCTTAACAATTATTAACAATCTCATTCTTTACTTGAAAAGCTATATTCCCATTTGCTAACATGCAAAAATTAATGCAACCATACATTCATTGTCATTCATTTGAATACTCTAATCACACTCCTTTCTTTCTAGATAGCAAGTTTTTCAAGTATTTATTTATTTATTTTTATTCGTAACCAAATTTGTAAAAATAGTGTAAAAATGAACATACAAGATATACACATGCAAAAGAAACATATATATGAAGGAACACATAATGACATCTTCCAAAATACCTCATAGAATACTAGCGTTGTTTTTCCTTCTTCATAAAATTCATAATCTTGTATTCACTTAATCACATACCACATTCATAATTTGATCAATATTAACCCAACTACCATCTATTTTCCACTCACTGAAGATATAGGCTTTATTTATATTCATATTAAAAGGTCCAAATCAGATATATAAGCATTTTATCCCACAAGATCATTGTGACTTAATTGTATTTCATCTTTCATAGAATATTCACTAATTTCATTATCTTAGGTTCTAATTTATTCTTTCTATCAATGAACAAAAGATCTCACTATGTCTCTAAAATTTCCAAATATACTTTCACCTTGCCATTCCTATGCGCATTCAATATTATCATAATTATTTTCTTGTTTAAAAGTTTTTTTGCATTTTCCAATTACATGACAATTTGAACTCCCTTCAACATACATATTATAATAAGGAGCATCTCTTAGGAACTTGCATAACCACATTTATA
This sequence comes from Cupressus sempervirens, assembly GCA_028749045.1. NCBI lineage: Eukaryota > Viridiplantae > Streptophyta > Pinopsida > Cupressales > Cupressaceae > Cupressus > Cupressus sempervirens. The sequence goes on from CM053786.1 coordinate 379,809,717, forward strand.
TTTTGGAAACTTTTTCAATCAATAACATAAGGTGCTACACATAGAAAATTCAATTTTCGCATACACACTTAATAGGGAAGTAGAGAGGGAGTTTGCCTATTAACATTGTATATCACTAAATTAAATTTAAACATTGCATTCAATTTCCTCTATTTGTCCTTATCATCACCACACTTAGACTCTATTGAAGGTTCTAATAATATTAAGCATTATAATTCCTTAAAGTATCCTTCAAAATTTTTAACTACAAATGACAATTAAGAATAATGTTGATTTATTATAGTCTTATTATCTGGGCTAATTACTTTCATATCCTTAAAATATCTTGTTAATTCATCTTCCTTCAAAATATAGGTCAACTCAAATACAACTCCAAGGTACATCATCCAAAACTTACTACTAGTTTTTTAAGCTAATATATTTTCACAAAGAAAGCATCATGAAGCTTTATTTATCTTCCAAATATCATAACTTACTAGGAAAATTAATTGAGAATTATTTAATAATGACACTCCTTGAAATTACATTTCTTAGTAGCACATAAAGAGCTCAAATTATCTTATAGTTTAAACTTTTAGCATTTCAACTAGAGTTTTTCAAGTTCTTCACCAATTTTGATAAATTGGTTTTAAGTTCTCAAAACTAAAGTTGAAGGGTTTAACATTCAATGTATTCATTCTCCTACTTAAGTCATAATATGAAATTTTATATTAAATAGTTACTAGAATGAATATTCTAGTATTATCTTCATATTACTTTATAAAATTATTCATTCTAACAATATTTTTATTCTCTTAAACGAAACATTAGGCCTCATGATGTCTAGCTATGAATTAACTGATTGCAACCAAGTTAAGCATTAAATACCCTAAGAATTATCATTGATGAAGGTACACATGTTATTAAACTACAATTGATATCAAGTATTTATTCACTTGTGTTATCAATATTTGAAGTAACAACTTATGTTATTACAAAACACAAATCCCCATGAGGTACATATTAGTTAAGCATAATTCTCTCATTAATATTAGTATGCTTCTCTTAGATTCATACATAAAATATGCTCTTAATGAAGCCTTAGCCATAACCAACTAAAATGTTTCATACCATAAAAATTTATCTATATCATGCTATATAGACTTTACTTTTTATCGATTTGACACCTTAGCTCTTTATTTAATTAAACAAGATTGCTTTACTATATTTTTAGATCAGTTTTATTCCAACTATTTAAATGTAGGATACATGTACACAATAACTAAATAAAGCCTTATTAAGAAGACTTTACAACCCTTTTCAAATCCAAGTTTTGATTCACATCTTTAATTTGTCTCAAGAGTTGAAAGTGATTAAAATTTAGATTTCACAGTTTTCCTCTATATTATAAGGTCTCATTCAAAAATGTTGATAAATTTCTCATTTAAATAATTTTTAGTCAATTCATAAGGACCTTTAGTGTGTGAATTTTTTTTTTTTTTTAACACATCCAATTAATCAAACAAATTACTTAAATTAGAACATTTGTGTGTTTAACTAAGGACATCATACCTTTTCAACTTTCAAACACTTCTTTATTTGGAATTGATTTCAATTTTATTTAATTATTATCAATTACTCACCATACCATATTCTACAACTAGTCATCCTCTTTTGTATACTTTGTCATCCTTACTTAATATCAATCTTAAAATTTAAATTACTTTTGAGAAAGATAGTAAATTAGAATAATGTTATTAATTCAATTAGCATGTTGAAAGAAGAAACAAAGTATTGTTGATTAGCATACTAATGAACATATAAGATGTGCATGACTATATACCTTAATCCTCTAACCAAAATATAGGATACCACTCAAAGTTTATAGCATTTGTTATAATAGTAACCAATAAGGTTTACCTATTTTAACTAACTATTATTACTATTATTATTTTATTAATTTCAATAATCACTTAAATGAATAAGGAGCTTCAGATAAAATCTCTAGCACAATAACTTCTCTATTATATGATGACTAGATTGATGGCTCAAGAATTAATTCACTTAATTTCAAATGTGATAATTAATTATGTTTTCATCTAATACTATTTTAGTTAGGGCGCCTACTACTTTGACATTTATCACACATGTACCACTACAGTTTTGTCATATTTGGCATTTTTAATTGTAACGACTATTTTGAGTAACTTTTTATTACTTGGTCAAGAACTAATGTATATTTAATCAAGGTTAAATAACACCAATTTAAAATGACCTAAATGTATCACTCAAATTATACTACAATTTTATTATCAATTTTGCAATATGATTTCATGAGGTTAACAATGATTGTTGGATCAATATAACTCATGTCACCTTAAATAGAATCTAATATGTAATAATCTTCCTTCAATTAGTTTCATAGCCTACAATTCATTTTCCTTTGAGGGTGTACCCTATACTCACAAAACTAGATTTGACTCTACACCCAAAAGAGAGAATTATTCCATTTCAATAAACATATTTAAGCCTTACGCTCTTAATCATTCACATTCATAATCTTTTTTTTTTTAATATTGTTAAATATATATACCTCATTATTGTAATTAGTAATTTATTTATTTTATATTTTTTTTTAAATTATTATTATATTTTTTAATTTTTTATTTTTCATTTTAATTTATTTTGTTATTTCTTAGATATTAAAATCATCTTAAAATAGCTCAAATCCTACAAATCCACTCAAAGTCAATTTTTGTTTTATACTCTCTTTTTTCTTTTTCTTTTTATTTTTAAAAATATTGACACCCCCAAATTTGCACTATTGAATCAACAACATCCAAGTACACCATGATAAGAAATTACTAACTTGATCATGGTTAAAATAAAATAATAATTTCACTTAATAAATTAGAACATCAATAAAATATAGCGTAAATAGAAGACAAGGGTAGCATAAAGAAAAAGATAAATGGTGAGTGTGTAGGTTTGAACTCTCAACATCTTCTTTTCCAAACATTTCCTCCCACTCTCATTAGCCAACTTACCCTCTTTCATTTCTTGTCTAGGAATTCAAAACTTTATGATAAAGGGTCCCATTGAAAATTTTGGTTCAAAGGGTCAACTTGGACTTTCCCTTTGAAAAGGGTGACCTAGAGTTAGTTCAAATTAACTCATGGGTGGGGGCTTAGCCCCAACCATAATTTGAAATAGGGTATTAGGTCAACCATAAAAGATTTATTTGTCATTTTATGTGGGTTTTTATTTACTTTTTTCTAGTTCTCTTCATTAGTTCCCAACCCTTTTAGTTTTCTTTGTTTCATTATTTTTGGTATTCTTGCATATTGTAGGTTGGAGGTTTTTCTTCAACAGAGATATATGAGATGCATATGCTTCATGTATATACACACATACCTTGGATATGTGTATATACATAAAATATATTCATCTCTTTTAGGGTTTGAATGTTCAAATCAAAGAGCCATGCTTATCCATGCATGCACTCTCTTCATATTTTGTGGCGTTATTATGCCCATATTTTCCTTTCGCATGTTTTTGTTTAAAAAATATTGGAGATGGAAGCGAGCTTCCATGGCAGGTAAACAAATAGAGGGACATGCTTGTCCATGCATATATTCTCTATTTATGGCATCACTTAAGCCTAGAATTTTATTTATTTATTTGTGTTTTGCTGCAAGGTTTTATATAGATCTGTATTTGTATATATCCCAATGCCTCTTATAGCAATTTTTTTATGGGTATACTCATGGAGAGACCTTCTGTATTATCATGTATATATACATAAAAATTGTATATGTATGTTTCAGTTGGGGTTCAATAGAGAGCTATACCAGAAATGAATACTCTCTCTCACATGTCTAGATTTGTCCAAAATCAGTAGTCCTTCAATAGATAGCCGTGTATCATACTGCACATCCCTTACAAATGTGGTTGAGTTGCATCTAGTTTCATTCATTCTTCATTGTCGTATAAAGTCTCTATATTTAGTATTTTGGTAGCATGCTACTATGTAACTAGGAAATATCTTAAGCTAGCACTGTTGTTATTTGTTTAATGGTAGAGGGATTTTTGTGATTGTGATGGATGCCACATGACTCCAAATTTGCAAGCTTCCAAGATATCAGCAATATGATGGGGGGATTAATTTATTTTATTTAAAATATGTTCCCTTTTGACCTTCTTGTCCTATTTAAACATGAGTGGAGAAACAAGAGGGCTAGTGTAGGGTACCATTATGTATAGTTATATTATGACTTTACATAGATAACCATCTATATAAAATTATCCTATTGAATATTAAATTCATTTGTAATTGGGAAATGAATTATTTCACTTCTCATACTTTTCCTAGAGAATGGAAATCACTCTTCTAAATTTTCTTATGCATTTAATCTCATGTTATGTTTTCTAAATAGTTTATCATTTCTTTTGAATTATTGAAATAGGATTATGTTATAGTGCCTAGATTTATAACTTAGTAAGTAGGGACTAATAAGTCATTCATCTAGTTAAAATCTAAATGTGGGGTTCTGATTGCATATACCATTTACCCTTTTCACTACATCTACCCTTACCATAATGTGGCTTATGAGATTAAAATTTGAGTTAACTAAAAATGTTAAACATGCTGATGTATGTTTCTTTTTGTTTGATTCTAATAGACAATTTTTTTTTTGGGTACGTCTGTTGTTATGCATATATGTTAAATGTACTAAAAAATAGATATATATGTTGATCTTAAACAGATAGATAACCACATCAAGTTTAGCTCCTATTTCATAATCAAAGAATAATTTAAATCTAACTACTAACAACATTTGTATGCTTTCTTTATATTAAATCATTTCTAAAGCAAGTCAAAAATCAGATCTAGTTCACAAACTTATTCAAACCTTCAGATCTTAAGTTCAAATCCACTTTCAACTAAAGAAAGTCAATAATTGTAATTTACAAGTGACTACTCTATTTCTTAGGTCTAGTAGGGAAGATTTTTAATTCATATACCAATTCTACAATAAATCAAATTTTTGATATGCACTAAATAAATGCAGCACTAGAAATTACAGATTTACTAACTTTAGTTTCAATTTTGTTAAAATTCAAAACAAAAATAAAATGAGCCTAGGTCCTAGTTTTGGGAATTTATGCTCTGATACCAAGTGTCATGTCCCAAAAATTCTATTCAAAACACTGTACCCTTTTTTTTGTTATAATCAAGATTTGGTTTCTAATTCTAGATATGTGCTAATTAAAATTTGTTATTAACTTGTTTTTACACAAAATTAAATCACAAAGAGAATCCAACTCTAACCAAATCATTATGAACATGATCATACACAAAATTGAGTCAAATAACCAAACATATACTTAATAATTTTACATTCATATTTCTTTACAATATCACAAGATTCATTTCCAAAACATTCACTCACTTGCCTATTTCCACCCTTCCATAATGGCATCATGGGGTCTTTGAACCCTAGCCATATCGTAGGGCAAGGGATCTCTTTGCACCATGGAAATCAATGGTGTCTTTGTTTTTTTTAAAGATCTCTCCATTTACATTTAACTCACAATTACATAATATGCTTTATGAATAAATGAAATAACAAGGAAAAAGAAACACTTATCTTCCTCATAAGCTCCCCATGTATCCCCTTCTTGAACTAAACTTTTTTTTTCCTTCTCCATGTCCCTCCTCTTCTTCCTTCCCCCACACTCTCTCAACTCCATCACTTATCTTCCTCTCTTCTCCCTCTAATTTCCTGCAACTCTATTTCTTAGCCCCAAAATTTTATTATGAATGCCCCATAACTTCTAACTTTCCCCTTAAAATCTTCCACCACCTTGGAGATTTTGTGAGTGGTCTTGGTTTTCTTTCTCCACACACACAATACACAAGAAGATGCACTCCATACTCAAGAAGATGCCCTTGTTTTTTGTTTTGGCTCCCCACTTACACCATACACAATATTTTTTTTTTCATTTTCCAAAGATGTTCCCCATGCCTAACCCTTTCAAATTTTACCAGCTTGGAAAACTAAACTTTAGGGTGGTCTCCTAAGCACCTAGGGAAGATTTCTATACTTAAAAGTAACCCTAATCCCAATGTATATCATAAGGGTCTTGAAATAGGGTCATAATTTAACCGTAGGAGCTATACAAGACCTCCTAAACTCTACTAAGAGTTATCATATGAATTTTACAACTTTTGGCCTCATTTTAAATTTATTGCCCAAGGGTTTCACTTAGGAATCCTACAGGGCACAAACCTAGCTTAGATTACAACACACTCACCCTTAGTTGTACATGTCATTTCCCACATCACCCCCTTACACATGGAATATCCATGATATTACATAATTTTAAATTCACTTATACATGCTTGTGGAACAAAGTGACTTGATAATATGCATTAAGGCATGTCAAAGCAAGGTATTGTAGACCATTATCCATAAGCTTGTCTCAGCTCTCTGAAGTACATAGATTTTCCTTCACATTTCAGATTGATCATTACTAATTGATAAATTCATTAAAAATGTAAATAACTCATTGTCACTAATAGGACTCCATCTCATGCTTAAATAAATCAATGTGTTATTTCTAATATTGGGAAATACTAATGTGCATAATTCAATTTCAAAACTATGATCACATAACATGGCTAAATAAAGATAGAATATATTCATTAAACCTCATTATCTATTTAGCTAGGAATGGCATGATTAGTCAAAGTATTTATCTATTTATCATCATTTAAGAAATTGATGAAGCATAAAGTTTATCATTCTAGCCAATTAAGGTATACACACAATTATGTGATTGCATATTAAATAATCCATCAAACATGAAATGTATCATGATTCATTTCTTCCATATAATATTTAGGTGGTTAGGTACACTAGCCCAACACTATTCAACTGAAAAATGATTTGTGACGTCAATTATAGTAATCATAAATGAACTTTCCTTAATCATGTTATTAATTATGAAGAATGGACCATCAATCATTAGCAATGCATAAAACACATAATGTTTAATGACCTTGTAAGTCCTTAATCGAGTGGGACCTTATAGTTTTACCTTCTCATTGGAGGGTTCGTGGGTAACCAAATATCTTATGTCACATATGTGGAATGTTTTTTTTTTTTTTTTTTTTTCCATGCTATGGATGAATATGCTTAGTTTCGTATTTTAGTTTACATGCAAATTGTGAGATAGATGTGTGGTGAATGTTTTAAGTGCTAAAATTTTGAAGGACTTATTCACCCCCCCCGACACACACCCTCCCCCACCCATCCCCCCTCATATTTTACTTTCCCTATTGTATTTCCAACACAATATACATTAGTGTATGCATATAAATTTAAATTATTAGACCCATCATTCCATAATGCAAAATCTAATGTTCCCTTCAAATATTTGAATATCTTCTTGGAATCTTGCACCAATTCCAATTGCATTTGTTATGTTTGGCCTTTTTATGAGTCAAATACTGTAGTCCTTGTATCATTTATTTGTATCTTGTTCATACAACACTAAGAGACTCGTCCTTATTTGATAGTTTGTAACATGTGACCATAGGTGTCGCAACTATCTTATAGTTCTCCAATCCAAACTTTGTCAAAAGATCCTTGAGATACTTTGTCTTAGATATATAAATCCCATATTTCCTTTGTGTTATCTATAATCCCAAGAAGTATTTCATCTCACTAATCATATGCATTCCAAATTAATTCTTCATATCCTTTGAAAATTTATCACTAGCTATTTCCTCCAAATAGATATCATCAAAAAATACAAATATAATTAATAATCTATTCAAATTTTTCCTTAAGTACATGTTGACATCTACATTAACTTTCTTGAATCCCAAAATTAGTAAATGTTTTTCTAGTCTTGCATACAAAGCTCTAGGTGCTTTTTTTGTCCATATAATATTTTCCTTAGTCTATAAATCATGTCTTTATCCCATGTAAGGAGAAAACCATCAAGTTGTTAAATGTAGACTCATTCCTCAAGCTCTTCATTCAAAAGGGTTGACTTGACATCCATATGATATACCTTGGACATTTTGTTAGATGTATATGCCAAGAGCGGTCTTACTGCTTCTAATCTTGTAACAATAGAAAATATCTCTTAAAAATAAATTAATTCTTGTTGTGAGTATCTTTTGCATATCAATCTAGCTTTCTTTCCTACCACTTTATTTTGATCATTCCTCTTTTTTTTGAAAGCCCTTTTAATTCCAAACACATTCTTATTTTAGACCTTGGGACCAATTCCTAAGTCATGTTATTCTCTATCTAATCAAGTTATACTTTCATAGATTTTATCCAAAATTCATGCTTGCATGCATATGTAGTCTTTGGTTCAAATTGTGATATCAATAAAATTTCTTCTCTTACTTTGTTTCTTTTTTGTACTCCTTTTTTTTCACTACCTATAATATGTTCCTTTAGGTGATTTCTTGCCACATGTTATTTTTTCTTCTCTAGTTTCTTATCTTGGTTACTCTTTAGATTCCTCAATTTTTGCTTGTCTATTATTTCAAGTCTTAAAGCTTTTTTCCTATTCTACATTTAGATTACTTGTGCTAGCTTTATTGAGTGATCCATAATTAAGTGTCTTATCCTATATTCTGGACTTCTAATCAACTTTTACATTTTCATTTTCAAATATAGTTATCAATCTTTGATTATAACATCTACATAATTTAATCTTCAAAGACTAACCAAGAAATATGCCCTCATCACTCTTAAGATAAAATTTCCCTATTTCATCTTCTCTCTTGATTTAACATTTTCTTCAAAAGATTCTAAAGTATTTCACAGTAAGTGTATGGCCAAACCAAAGCTCATAATGTGTCTGACCAATTCCTTATGTGATTTGAACTCTGTTCATGGTGTATATTATAGTGATAACTATGTATCTCCAATGTTTGTGTGTGTGTGTGTGTGTGTGTGTGTGTTTTATTCTCTTCAAGAATCATTTCTCTAAGTGCTTCACTTACTAACATGTTCCTTCTTTCTACTACTCCATTCTATTTTGATATTTATTGTTTGTTAATTCCATTATCTTCACAAAATATGTTATAATAATTTGATGTAAATTCTCCTCCTATTTCAAATCTTAAATATTTTATCCTTAGTCCAAATTCACTCTAGCTACTTTTGTTGGAAACTTACAATTGGATCAATTGTTGTTTTCTCATTGATGTAAAAACTATTGGTGAGACATATTGCTACCTAATCTAAATGCCATATCTATTTGATTCATGAAGAGGATTTGAGAACTTATTCATTATAGTAACACCAAAAGGAAAGGTTAAGTGATGAAGTAAAGTGATTGTTTATGTGAAGAAAAATAAGCCAAGCTGAGGAATAGAGTAAAAGCATAAGGAATGCCAGGTAATGCTAGTGTCAACAAAGCTATTTTTAATGTTGAGAAAATCTACTATTTCCTAAGCAAGATAGTTGATGTCGAACTAAAAAGCTTTACAATGATTGAGTAATTCAATGATGACTAAGTGTTAGAATTTAGAGATTTCTGAGTGATAGTATGAGAATGAATTCAAGGAAATCATGAGATCAAGCCAACATAGTTGATTTCTTGGGATATGTAAACTATATTGAAGATAAGATTGATGAGTTGGATCATTAAATTCAAGGAGAGGATTAGGTAAAGACCTAACAAAAAAATTCTAGAGAAGTTTCTAGAGTATGATCAAGAAGATGGACAGATACAATGAATCAAGTTGAACCTGACTATAAACCCTAAGATCTATTGTGGTGATGGAAAATGGTATAGAAAGAATTTCCTATTTAAAGAGGTATAGAGCCAAACAAAATAATCAAGGAGTGCAAGTGTATGCATGAGGAAAATAAAGATAGAGGTGGATTAGAAGTGCACAAGTGTGTAAGTGAATGCAAAACTAAAGGAGAAAGATTCCAAAGATGGTGCTAACATTGATAAGTGAATCTGAGCAGAAGTATTAAGTGTTGTTTAGAAGAGTGGACTAATTGCTTGAAGGGTTTCCAAGAAAATCAAGATCAAAGATGAAAATGGAAGGCTTATCAGTGAGTCGATATAAAGACTAAATAGACATCTAAACCTACAAAAGTGAGTTGGAATCAATCAGATCAAAACCTATTGTTTTCTTTCTAATCATTGTAAATAATTTCTATTGCAATCATTTAAACACGGATTAACCTAATAGTCATTTGAAGACTTAACAGTTTGTGTAAATCCTTTAACTAGGTGACATTCTAAATGGAAAGATCAAATTGCTCTAACAAGGCCACTTCTAATAGGGTGATTAAATCCTTTAACAAGATCACATTTAATAGTTTTTTTTAAAACTTTAATAATGTTGGATCCTAATAGAGCTCACTTTGAAAGAGTGAAAAATAATGACATGTTGCTGGTAATTTTTCCCAAATTAGGTTTCCACATAGAATCCTTGTGTCAAAATCTGTGTTGAATTCTTTATATGTTTTTACATTTGATAATATTTTCATTATGAAAAGAAAGTTATGTTTAAGATAGTTTTAAGAGACTGAGAAATAGTAGGACAAGCATAACAGTGAGTGTTTGTGTTTAACTATTCAAGTGGTACTTAAGGACCTTAAGTAACTAATTCACCCCCTCTCCCACCCCCTCTTTTATTCTAAACATTTCTAATAACTTTATCCTTGAAACTATTTAATTTTTCAAATGCTTTTGATTTCTCTTTTAGAAAACCTACTCACATCATTCTTGTAAAACTATAATGAAAAGAATAAAATACCTTTCACTATAGAATGATCTTGCCTTTGTAGGACCACACAAATCTATATGAACAATCTTCAAGTTCTTTGATGTAGTAAATACCTAGCTTAGAAATGAACTCTTCTTCTATTTTTCCATCACACATTCCTTTCATACCATGTTAGAAGGCTTTGTAATCTTAGAAAAATCTATTGTACTACATTACTATTACTTATCTTCATAATTTTATCATAATTTATAACATAGAATATTTTGTTCCTTCACAAAATATCATTTTCTCTAGAAACCAAACTCAATTTATCTTAGTGGGATTTAATTCAAATACATTACCTCTTGTCCTTGTACCTATTCCAATAAATTTACCATTTTTGACCTTGATTACACATGTCTTCTCTATAAATTGTAGAAGATATCCCTTATCAACAAGTTATCTAACACTCAACAAGTCATGTTTCAACCCATCAACAAAATAGATATCCTTGGTGTTAGTTTTACCATCAAGTGTGGTATATCCTTTTCCCTTAATAAGACATGAACCATTATTACCAACACTAACTACTCCACCATGATAACTATTAAATTCAAAAAAAACTTATCTCTATCATACGTCATGTGATGTGAACATCCACTATCTATAACCAATAAAACTTGTTATTTTCTACATGTGATATAAGTGATTTTTCTTCTTTTACTAGACTTCCTTCCTTAGTAGAAACAAATCATATCTTATCTTCATTATCACTATTTAATAAGTTTATCTCTTTGAAACCAAACTCGGTATCCCTATCATAAAAGCAATCTTTTATAATTTATGACTTGCAAGGATTTATGGGTTTCATTTTCTTTTCTCTCTTAGGAAATTGATATGAAAAATTACAAAATTATTTTCAATGTCAATGAGAAATATATTTCTTACTTTTAGGTTCTCTAATAGAAAATAATGAAGAAGCTCCATCTATCTTCATTTCTTCTTCATGTATTTTTTTCCCATACTCTAGCATAATCACCACTAGTAATTGAACTTTTGGTTAGTATTATTTTATCCTTTTTCCACAATATCTCTAAAAGAAGTCTCAAATTTAGGTTTTTAAAAAATTATCCTAGATTTAAAATCTTGCAACTTCCCTATTAGTATTCTATATTAAAGTATGGCATGAATGGAATGACTTCTTCAATACCTATTACTTTAATATCATAAGAAAGTGTTAGAGATCACATAATTTTCCAAAATAGCTCATCTTATGTAATAGCCTCCATAATTTTTATACATGCAACAATCTCATAAATTATTTGTAAATATGTCATTTTTGCTTCATCTCCTTGCATTGTTGCACTCTCTATTTCAATTTTCCAATTTATAGCCTAAACTCCTTTGCATATTTATCACCTTCATAAAGTACTCCTAATCCATTCCAAATATCATAAGCATGTTATAAACCATTTACCTCAGAAAATTTTGTCTCAAGAAGTTCAAATATCAATGCTTCTCTTGCATATATGTTGTACATGAAGGTTTCCTTCTTCCCGGAAGACCAAAATTTTAGCTATTATTCACTTTTCATAGTAGTCTTGATATGCATAATCATCCATTAATCTATCCCCTTGAATAGAAAGTGAGTTCTAATATTTAATAATTTCCAACTATCATAATTTTCTCCATCAAACTTTGGAATTTTCTTTCTAAATGCCATGGATCTCCTCAAGAGGATAAGCTTCCTTATCAATGGGAACTTGATGCTATGATAATAGATGTTAGAGAGTGAAGTCCACCAACACAACTAAGAGGAGTTGGGGACTTGAATCAATCATGTTCCAAGTTAAATCGATCTTCAAATACCAAAATAGTCAAAAATTCCAAGAGATAAGATATACATAATGAATACCAATCAAATCCACACACACAAAGTGACACAATGATTTGTTAACTAGGGAAACACTTGATCAAGGGGAAAGCCCTGGTGGGGATGTAATCCATGAGATGATGTACTAATATATAAGTTCCTTTTCAAAAGATGTAACCCTATTATGATTCAATTACAATGCAATTAATACATTAGTCCCTATTAGGAGACATTGGATCCATGTTAGAAGATTCTAGCCCTATTAAAAGCCTTATGAAGACAATCGTACACAATTTCCAAATTACATCAATCATTGTATACAAACATATAATCAACATTAAAAATCCAAGTAATGAACTAACCAATACAACAACTCATTCCTCTTCTCTATTGTGATCAAATTCACATATGAACACTATCTCACATGATATTTTACAATGTTTCACTTATAGTACAAGGAAACAACTTTCCTTTAGACCTTTTCCTAGAAACTAATTAGGTCATCCTTGTGGCTTCTACAATGAATTATATAAGACCTATTTATGATATTACATTAAGGTTCTCATAAATTACATTCATTTATAATTTCCAAAATAATTCCCAATACAAAACCTAGATCCCAGTGAATATATCAAATGTTACTATCTAGTGGCCTTCATAGAATAATCTTAAAGATGCTTAAAAAATAAAAAATATAATCACGAGCATGCCTTCAACGATGGTCTAATATTTCTCACCTTAATTCCATCTCACTTATTAGATATAATCAAAATATTACAATATTTTTTCCTACACATTGGTCTAATACTAGTCCCCATATAATGATCTATAACTTGTCCAAATATTCATATGAACATGTGTAAACACAGATTTAGTATCCAAGTGCATCCTTGAACATGGATATAATCTCATGTAGATTAACCTATAGATCCCATCTTCATTGATCTATCCAACCTCTGTGATATACAAAATCATTGGCTTCCATTAGCATAACCATATATATGTTGACATCAATGAAAAATATGTCATTAGTGCAATAGGTAAATAACATATCCAAGTTCCAACCACTTCTTCAATCCCAAAAATATACTTATTTGATATAACCCTATAAAGATGGGGAACATATAAAGAAATTTTTATCCAAGTCAAAGAATAATTGTATAGGCAAACAAGGAAAAGGAAAGTGAAGGAAATGGTGCAAAGAAATGTTATGCAAGAAGTACTAAAAAAGGCATAATGTCAAGTGATCAAAAGTTAAAGTGAAGATATCTCTATTACCAAACTTGAGGGTACTAGAAGTGAGCCTATCAAATAACCTATTACGGAGGCATTTGACATGTCAAATGTTGCAGATATAGAGATTACAATAGTGGAGGCTACCCCTAAACCTCATGAAGCACCAAGGAGATCCACAAGGACTCCACCATTAGTGAAGATAGAATAAAAGGTGAAAAGTTAACCTAAGAGGACCCTAGGTAGAAGAAAAAGGCACAAGCCCCTATTCCCAAAAATCCTAAGGTCACAAAAAGTAAGAAGACATGAAAAGTAAAGAAAATGGAAAGAAGGTTGAATAAGAACAAACAAAACCTACTATTACAAAAGCACTTAAAAATTTTGAGATTGAGATTGAGTCAAAGAAGAAGAAATAGATACAGCATATAAAGACCATTAAAGATAGGATTGAGCATGATGATAAACTAGACTAACTTGTTTTATTGCAGGTAAAATGAACAACAACAAGGTATGGTTGACACTTCCATTCTTTAGTATTTATAGAATTTCAAGAGAAAATTTGTTTAGTAAGTTGGATGAGGAGACAATGAGGGCATTAAAAGAGGATGGGAAATGAAAAAACATAATTTAAGTAAGCTCTACACAATTATCACTTATGATGAAATGTATGAAATACTAGAATGTGAGACCTAAATTAAGGACAAAGATGAGGTTGGTTCAATAAATTGTTGGCTTATATGATAAAGTGGGAGATGAAATTGAAAAGGCACTAAAAAAAGTATTAAATGATCCCCATCTAAAGAATCCACATGCCACTAAACCCAAGATAATATCAGTCGGTATAAGTATTAGTGAACCTAAAAATAAGACTACTGATGAGGATGATTCTAATAAGTTTTTTTTTATCATAGATCAACAACTGAATTTATTTGAGAGTAGAGTATGAATTTTACTTGATGCTACATTAGAGGATCAAGAGAAAGAGAAGGGAAAAAATGAGGAAATATGGACAACACAATTAATATTAGTGATATAATGATAGAAGTAGTTGATATGGTAGGCCATATTAGTGACAATGATAAGGATCAAAATCAAGAAGAAATATAGAACCAAGGAGGGGACCAAGAACAAAAGGGCATGGATATTGTTAATTCATAATTTACATCTATGAGAAATGCAAATACATATTTATTTCCCACAGTAGATAATAGTATTAAAGTGGAAATCCGGTCTGCTATACTAGAACTAAGGACAAATATGCAAAAGGTTACCACAGTTTAGAAAGAAGAGATAATTTCTACACAAGTTACACCTAGCACATCATTTCAAGCATTGTTGGCAAGTAGAAGTTTAGGTGAAGATGTTACTAAGTTGGTGAAAGATGACATGGATGAAGATGCATATATATATATATATATATATATATATATATATATATATGTGTGTGTGTGTGTGTGCCAAAGAAAAAGAGAAATGTGAGGAAAAAATCAAAGAAACATGTGGGGATTCTTGACAAGGTTTTAGATAGATTGCAGAAAAAATCTACATAGTCCTACACCATTATTAGGAAACAACATTGTAGAAAGCTTGAGAAAGGTAACTAATGATTTTGACTCCCACAATGTTTTACTATTAGAATTAGCTAGAGTTAGAGAAGAAGGGGAATTTGAATCTACACAATTCCACAAAGTTTATATAAACATAGCTAACAAAATACAATTCATAGATAAATTTATTGAGGATATGAGAGGATACATAAAGAAAGATAAGAAGATTTACATTGCATGTACTAGATCAAACAAGTTTGTAGATGATGTTATTAAGTGTATCAAGGAAGATGAGTAGAAGCTAGAACAATTATCTAATAATTTTAATAAAAAAGATCTAAATTTTAATGAGATGGATAAGACAATCAATAAAACTTATGATACCATTAGCATACTTTAGTGAGATAGGGATAAGATACTGGGAAGATTGACATTGTTAAGAAGCTTATTAACCCCCAAACTTGATATTCTACAAAACAAAGTTGAAACGTTAGAGTCTTTGAGGAAGATTTATGAGTCATTCACATGATTAGAGCTTAATGGAGCAGAGATAGAAGCTTGAGCTATATGTGTAATAATGCAGGTGGAAAAGTCAATGAAGAAAATATGGGATACAAAGTATGAGATTATGATGAGAAACTTTGAAGATTTTTTTAGGCATGTGAGAGAAGGATTTTTGGAGCAATAATTGTGGCTTGCACATATATAACTCACCTTTCTCATTGATGTCAAAGGGCGGGTAAGTATATAGTGAAAATATAATAAAAGGAACAAGTTTTAGATGTACAAAGGGAGAGTACGGAGATACAAAAGGAACTAGTAAGATATGCATGAGAAAAAATATCTTTGTATGATCAAACTTTGAAGTTTTTGAAGAATTTTGACACTCAACCAATTTTTCACTAAATGTTGCTATTGAGCAGTCATTTTGCATGATACCAATGGTAGAAATCCTTACAAATTCCTCTCTTGAAAAGATGATCAAATTAATGAACTTTAAAGTTCTAGATGGTTATTTTCAGACCCACTAGGTAGCTCAATTGAAGATGAATATGAATGTTCACAAGGAGGCCTTTGCTAGTATCTCTAATTTGCAAAACTCTTATGAAGAAATGCAATCACAATTGATATATTTTTGTATTTTTCCAATTTTATGATGTATAAAAATTTTATCAATGAAAATATATGAATTCCTATTATAACCACATGCTAAAATAAAATAAAAAAGTTAGGGTAGCAAGAAATTAAAGTAAATTGTTGCGAATTAAATTCCTAGTGTACATAAGTCAAAGTAATAATGATTATATGAATTAAATATTCAAAAGTATTGAGTAATAACCCAATGAAATTAGAAGAACATATTCAACTCCACTAATGCAATCATCAAATGGAACTAATGGAAATTGAAGGATTTTTTGCAAGTCATTAAGTCATATAGCAATAGAAAGTGTCCTTACATGAGATAAATTTCTATGCAAGAACTCAAAGGTGATCCTTTCTCCAAATCATCACAATATAGGGATTTGTTAACAAAAGACAAACACCAGAACTAATTGATCACAAATAATTAATATACAATAAAACCATTGGCTCCATCGCTATTCAGGAACATAAAATTCATAAAGGAAACATACATTCCAACAAGAAATACTACACACAGAATGAGAACACCAATTCCATACTTTATTGCTTCAAAATATTGGCACTAAGTACATATTACATCTATTATTTTATAAGAAACCTTATCATTAATACAATTTTCCAAGCTAGGGATTTTTCCTTACAAAAGTTATACTAAAAGCACTAATTTTAAGCTTATTATGTACAAACAAACTCCTAACTAGGTACTAAGTAGGCATGTGCTCTTTATTTTATTAATTACATGTTGCATGGATCTTTACATGACTCAGAAAATTATAGACAAAGAGAAGATAAGAAAAGAGAAAACTATAGGTAATCTACGAATCTCTGGTACTTCTTTAGATGCATACTTGAGCTCCACCATGTGTCTCTATCAGTTAAACTGTCACCAAAATGTGTTTTTAATGCATGCAATGCACAAAAAACAAAATTGGTAGTTAATTGGTGGTGCCACTATAATTGATCCCAAAATTGTCAGTGCACCTATGCACCTTGCACAATGGTGCACCTTCATACTAGTGCACCTGTGCAACTTTAGAGGTGACATGACCAAAACTAGCAAAATATTTCTATGTCCCAAAATTTTGATTTCTAGTATCTGGGTTTTGTGAACCTTCTACCAAAATGGTGTCTAGAAGTCTCACCTTAAAATTTTGGATGATGGCAATGATTTCCTAAGTTTTTGGAAAGTCTAGGGACTCATACTTTACTTTTACTTCTCAGTGATACTTTTTGACTTCTTGCCTAATCCCTACAAAATATTCCATCCTAGAGTCCAACTTTTTAAGTGCCTCCTTGGTCTTGAAAATTTTTCTAATGTCATCATCTAAGGGTTCTTTTTTCAATTAACACTCAAAAAATTTGCACAACTATTTAAATTGAGCAAGGCTCAGCCCTAAAATTATCTCCAAAAATATCCAAGATGGCCACAATATGATATTTATTGGCTTGCAAAAATTAATTAAGGGCCCTCTTCTTCACATCATGGATATCTTCATATAATCCAATCATAACCTTGTTACGAGCCACTATCTTTTCTATCCAATCATCTACTTTATTCAACTCCTCCACCAAATATATATCTAGTAGAATTTGGTATGTTTGGCCCTTGATAATTTGTAATACTTCCATGTCATTGGGCTAGGTGGTCACTTCATCCATTAACCCAAAATATTGGTCCACTATTGTAACCAACATGTTAGCATTCTTCTATATACTGAGAAATAAGTTTATATTTGAATCAATAATTTGTACCCCTCTACACAATTTTGATGTGATCTTTAGCATGCATCCAAAAATGATTCATCATATTCTATGTTTAGAGGTCATTTACCGAGGGCAGACACTAGAGTGATCTCAGGATGATCAGAATCTAATGGACCCACTACCTATTTCATATACTCCTATAATAGATTGTTTTATTTTATCAATTCCAAAATTTCTTCCTTATCCTAATCCAAGTGTTGGAACACTTGTTTGAGGCTTGTAGTAGTCAAAACTTTGGTCATATCTCAAGTGACATTTCCCAATACTAACTCCTTTACCTAATAATATTTGTGGTAAATATCCTTGATATCTTGTAATGCCCTACCCAAAGATCCTTGGAAACAAGGATGAAATACAAGCAAGAATATTTTTTTTTAACCAAGTGTAAGTGCACATGATAACAACTTACACAAATCAATAAGATCACAATGGAAGATGACAAACAACCTCACACCAAAGGATCTCCAAACGCCACTGCCAAATAAAACATAAAAAGAAAACATATGAGATCAACCAAGCTGAAGACAAAAGCTGAATCTTGAAAAAGATTGGCTAAGTCTAAAATCTTGAAGCCCTAAAATTTGGCTAAATCTAAATTTTTGAAGCCCTGAAATTTCCTAGAATCTTTATCTTAGCTCGTAGAGGTCTGGAACCCATCTCAAATGAATCGTCGCATATATTAAAATATATCTTAAGTATAAGAAATTAAATATACGTCAAATTATACTAAGAAGTTCCTTCTCATGTGAAGAAGTGCATAGACTCATGCAAAGAAGTGTCAACCTCGCGTGAAGACTTGCATTTCTTTGCGCGAAGACTTCCATCCTTGCACGAAGACTTGCATCCTCGCATGAAAAAGTGCAATCTCATGCGAGAACACAAATCAGTACGCACACAAAAAAAGAAATAAAAGTCTAAGGAAACTAAAAAAACAAAGTTCCTCCACACCGGGGAGTACCGAATCCACATTTTGAGGCAAGAACACTCAAATCAAAGCTAACATACAGAAAAGTAGAAGTAAAGTCTAACCATCTAATCAATAGCAAAGGGAAGAATGAAAAGGGAACATCGTAGTAAACTAAAAATAACCACATCACGTTTAAGCATAAATAACATAGCAATAAATGAAATAACCAAACTAGGTACACGGTTCCTCTCAACCGTCAATGGCATCATAAGACCATCGTGGGCCCTAGCCATCCCTCGTGCATAACATCCCAAGCCACCGATCAGATCATTAGTGCTATCATGATAGGGATGCCACTACTAAACATGCTACAATATAACAAAGAAAATATAACATGCTAGTAGTAAGCATAAGATAAATCTGCAAGTAGATAACATCATCTACCACATGCTAAACATCATAATAAGGAATGCATTAAATCTACATCAATTAATCATGATAAAAAACATTCCAATGAAAGCATAAATCACAAGAAAGCATACTCTGTAAATTGAAGTACCAAGTGACACATCTAGCAATGGTCACACTAGGATACAAGATCATCTCTGTAAGCCAGTCCCTAGTAGTGGTGAATGTAGCTACGCCTACCAACCACATGGCACCCGTAGGTCCACACCCACCATGCTGATCGAGATAATGATCCAACCAAAGACACATCCAAAACAAACATCCATGGCTAACACTCATGCCAGGCAATATGATGACTGAATCCAAGACACTAAAAATGCATAACTATAGGTCCTGGTCAGACATCTCAATGGGCTACTATGTAGGGACTAACATCATGGAGAGTTGCTTGGCATCAAAAGCCCAAGCTAGGACTTGTGCAAATTCAACATCCCTCAACAGAAAGGCTCTAGTGCACCAAATATTTTATTATCTTAAGATTATTACAACCTAGTATTTTATTTAATTATCACTTAATTAAAGCTTCCTTCGCTAACCCTGGAGGCACAATGATCACTAGGCTGCGAGGTAGAAGCCCCCTCCATATGCTACCCTACCCTACCCATGCTCATCCAACAATGAGTGCTCATAGGCATGCAAATTCCCAACCCATCCCAAATGATCACAACTTTTGGAAGTACCACAGAAGATCAGGCCCCGTAGGTCACCCAACAAATGTACTCATGTGTGGCACACCACCATCATGAAGATCATACCAAAGGACTAGATGAGAACACAAAGCAAAAAACCCCTCAATCAAAATAGAATCAAGAGGATGGGTGCATCACGTATCCCAATGCAACAAAAGATGCAAAAGTGGTCTGACTAATATCCAAACGGATCATCTAGGTCCATGAACTGCAATGTGCCGAGAAAACTCAAGAAAATAGGGCAACATGCAAAATGAGGTAAAAACCCCAGATTTTGGAAAAATTCCAAAATTAAAAGCCATTTGGCCTTTGGGTGCAAAAACCCCAAAAATCCAAAAATAAAAGAAATCGGACATCATATGCAAAAATGGCCAACATAACAGCTCAAAATCTCAAACCCCATCCCAAAAATAGGGAAAACATTCATACCCGACCAATTGGGCAGAACTAGCAAACAGAAATGGAGGGGAACACTAGTTCTCAACCCCCTAACATATTGCTACAAGAAATAGAAGCAGAAACATATCAAAAATAGTAAAACGGGAAGGCCCTACCTGATAGCAAAAGGGGCCAAAATTGAAACCCATAGAATAAAATAAATAATTCACCAAAACTGCTAAAACTGATGCCAAAGCAAGAACTCCTCGAGTTGAATCCAACGAGACCAACCTCATAAAGATCCCATGCTCACAACTCCCACAATGAACAAAACAATAATCCTTCAGAAGAGGATTTCCAAATTTGCTCTCCAAATACAATTTCCAAAATGTGAGAAGTGAATAATGAATTCACTTTTCCAATATTTATTCATTTTGAGTGAATAGTCAATTATGGAAAATAGCTAGCTGGAGTAGTTAAACTTTGAATCGACCCAACCGAAAAATAGGTTATTATCTGTAATGGAAATTCACCTAAGGAAAAGTTGCCAAAAATTAAATCCGAAAAGATTTAAAACCCAAAAACTCAAAATCATAGAAAATCACTTAACACTTTCGCAACAAATGCGAACTTCTAAATGCACAAACACACTCACTGGTATATTCACATAATGCAGATGAGTTTGGATTTACTAATCACCGTAAGGTTTTAATTAGAAAATAAGGATACATTGACTATATAGGGATGACATTGGTAATTATGAACAGCTGAATCACTAATTCCATAGGCCACTGCCAGGGATATAATTCTTGCACACTAAAACACACAATCAAGTGCAATTGCATATAATATAATAGCCGAAGCAATTTAAACATTAATTAACTAATTAATCCATTTACATCACTCACGTTCATAGAAAGCGTAAAGAACATAAATGAAGTAAATACCCATAGCATAAAATCCATCTCATAACATAATCAACAAATATGTCTAATACATCATATAACTAGATATCGTTATAGATCTACTGTCATCTCAAAATAGCATCAACATGCAAATATGATAAACTGAATAGTATAGAAGAAAAGCATCTATGATATTAAATCAAAGTATAACTTCTGACCCTCGGGTCAACATAAGATACAAAATAAGAGTATCAAGTATCTCTCAAATCAAAATAGACAGGGTATAGACTACAAACATGAGAGGCACTACATATCTTTTTGAGGAGGGGGGATAGTGATGTATTCTATTAGATCATTTCTCTTATTCCTTATGACAAAGGCCAATTGCTTAGGATCGCCTTGAACATGTGTTGGTGTTCTTACTACCTTTTTCAAACCCTCTAATCCTTTGGCCTATGTATACTCCACATATCTTCTTTGATGAGCTAATAAGTTACTGTTTCAACCATGCCAAAGTAGTTCCCATGGGAGACATATATTATCCTAATGATGAGATTGTCTCCAAAGTTAGCCCTTTTCCACTACCACTTCCCTCTAGGGTCTCTTTTAATTTGTGGATGGAACTGCTACTGGGGTAGTTTTTATGCTTTTGGAGGAGAGGATCCTGACTCTCTCTCTCTCTCTCTCTCTCTCTCTCTCTCTCTCTCTCTCTCTCTCTCTCTCTCTCTCTCTCTCTCTCTAACAATTTTTCCAATCCTCTAAGATATCATCTATATGCAGTTGCACAAAGCTTTCCCCCTACTTTTTGACTTCTAGATTCTATAATTAGTGGTGATAATGGGGTTTATTCCTATTTTTGTGGACGAGGAGGGGTTAATGGTGGGTTCCCAAGTACTAGAGGAGGCATTTCTTCAAGTCCTTGCAAGAGTGGAGGCATTTGGTTTCAATATTAACCTAATGATTTTCGATGTAGAGTATCTCTTATTAGTCCTCCCTCTAAATGAGTCCTCATGGGAATAAAATCAAACTATAATAGATCAAAGACATTAGAGCCATCTCCCTCCATAGACTCAGTCCACCCCTCATGTTCCTAATTTGTTGAATCTTCAACTTAAATTGGCTATCATTGGGTGTATGGGGGTATCTGAATCAAACTCCTCCTTCTTTCCTCTTCCATGGCCCTTGCTAACTAGGTCCTCTTATTAAAAGGAAGACACTCAACCTCTTATCCTTTCTCTTCCTCTTCTATCTTAGTTATGGTTTCTATAATTTGAGGATATAGAGATCTATTCTTCTCCAATTACTTCTTTTTTACTCCCACCACCACCATTTCAATTCTATCCTTCTTTGGCACTGATGAAGATGCTTCTATTTGAGCTAGGGCTTCTTTAGATTAACCCTCTTCTAGCTAGGATTACTCCTCCTAAGTAGCCTTCATCATCATCTTCCCCTTTCACATTATCACTATGGAAGTATGCTACTTCCTAATCATTCTTATACATAGTCTCTAGTCTCACAAGGGACTTTTCTTAGTACATTATAACTATGACCTTAGTTACTATACCCTTTTTGGGCCTAATAGTTTCTTGCAAAGTTGGCACATTGGTAATTGGATCCAAGTGGAAAAGTTTCTTAAGCCAATCCTTTATCAATTGAATAATATGCCTAATATTGTATATCATTATTTTCTTCTTGTTCAATTTTAGATTTCATTATGGGTCTTTTAAAGATTATGTCCATGTTGTAGAGAGCATCCAATACATTTAAGTTGTCCTTGTTCCATACCTTCAAAGGTATTCTCAAGTTAAGGGTCCTTTCTACAAGTTGTAGACATACTATAATATTTTCTAATTTGAATATTGTGGTCATCTACACAGTTCATCCAATGATCTTCAATACTACTAAATGTTGGACCATCCCAATGTTATCAAGATAGGGTGAGGTACTAGATAATCATCCAAGGGATATTGATCCCATTTAATTTCATAGGTTGAAATATATTATTTCTGCTTCACCTCAAAGGGCCCTATAGTGATTGGTGATACCCATGTTTTCCTGTGCTACTTGTTAATCAAAAATGCCCTTCCGCCAAAAAACTTAATTTAAGTGCCACAACCCACCCAACAGTCACTTTGCATATTTAAATTTTCAATTGCCAATAAAAATATGAAATAAATTAAATAAATACCTTATTATATTTCCTATATTTTCCTAAGTTTATTTCCTGGCCCCACAACTTTCCTAACCGTTAAATCTCCCAAGATCAATGGTGAGATTTTTTCCACATTTTCAAGATGCAAGATGTTTAAGCAATGGAGGCAAGTGCCTCACTACCATGTGGCATTTACTTCTTGTTTCCTTTGTGGGCTATGGACAAAGTAAAAGTTCTAGGTAGGCTATCAGGTTATATTGGTGTACAAGGGGGATTTCATTGGTTGAGATGCTAACATGGAGAATTAAGTTGGTTGCATGTTTTTTGGCCATCCAATGTCAAAAGATCAATGTTTCTCACTTTTTCACATTTTGAAGATGCAATAAGTTTAGACAATGCAACAAAGCAAGGTCCCAACATGTGGTTTTCATGATGTCATTCTTGTCAGAGTTGCAAAGGGAGACTGATCAAAACCATAATGTGGACATATCAGGACATGGAAAAAATATCACATTATTTCATTGGTCGAGGTGTTGACTATGTAAGAGGTGGGCTAGTTTTCTGTCCATTGTCAGATTAAAGTTGATCAATGATCAGTGCTTCCCCATTTTATGAAGTTGCAATAAACTTTTAAAAAATGGGAAAGTGGGCTTCGAACATGTGTCCAAGTGGGCATAGTCTCTCTAGCTCCTATTATCGTAACATCATGAGTGGCAGTTTTGAGAAACACATTCATTAAGTAAAGGAAAGGTTCTTCATTAGACAAGTTTAGCTAAAAGATCAAACCAAGTAGCATTCTAATCTTATGATAGACCTTCTATCATAATATTGCAAACATAAATGATGGGGTCTTTGATTCTACAAGGTTATTGATTGATAGTAGGATCGTAAAGAAGATAAAAAGTGCCCACAACCATAAGATATGCTACTATCATATGGTCATGGGATAGTCATATGATCAAAGGATTGTAAGATCATTGGATGCAAAAGGGGAAAAGATAGATAGAAAGGGTGTTTTGATCTTACGATGAATGATTTTTCGTAAGATGATAGGGGTAAATGGTAGACTACATAGGTCATGATAAGGGTTAAGCTAACCATGATTGTAAGACCGTAAAGGTTAAGTGTTTATGTTTCAATGTTATACTAGCCTACAATCATAAGATCATAAGGTCAAGCAACCACACCCATAACATCATAAAGGAAAATTTATTGATTTACAACCCTATGCCAATAGTGTTGCCATGAGATCATCCATTTGAGGGATTGTAAGACAAGATAGATTCTAGATACTATGATATGATGGTGTATCAAAGGATCATAAAGGAGTTTCAAGGAGGGATTTATGTCATGAAAAGTTGAAAATCATAATATTGTAAGAGTTATAAAGGGCCCCTTCGACCGTAAGATAATTGATGATTGTAAAATTGTAAAGAGAAACCTCCAAGTTGAAGATGTTATGAAGGGTTTTCACTTCATTCATGATCATAAGATTATAGGTCCCTAGGTTGACCATGATAAAGATATTTTTCACTTTCCTAGTCTAGAAAATAAAAGGGTCTTCGACTAATAAATTCACATGAAGGATATAGGGTGAACATTGAATATTCTTTACTTGTTGATCTTTCTAACATAGTGTGCTGATATAGAAAAATAACAGTTTTTTAATGGAAAGTCTGAGCTGGTTGATTGATTATTGGTTATTCACGTTTCCTTCCATACCTATTTAATGCAAAAGGAGTATGCACGCATCACCTAGTTATCCATCTACCTAGTTATACATTGATGGTGCCATTTATGTCTTCTTAGGGCTCTATTTTGTGCAAAATATTATATTTTCTTGCATCTAGATGTGTACCAAGAGCAAATATTCCCTAGATTTGCATGATTGTTTCTACAATTTTAATTGTAGTGGTTAAACTTGGCTTCTTTCTAGAGTTATCTTGGTTATGCTTGAACTATAAAAGAAGATTTTGTAATCTTTCTTAGGCTTGGTTCTTCTCTATTTTCCTTGGCATGTTTTAGCATGCACATTGTGAATTCCCTTTGCCTCTACACTATTCATGATAATCTGCCTTATCTTTTTTAGCCATTAATGTACTGTGCAAGATCTATTTTCCTCTCCTCAATGTTTTGTGGTTGTCTATAATTTGCATGATTGTATATTTTGACCTTTGAATGATATATAGTGGATATTTTCTTCCTCAAGTCATTTACTTGGTTATGTGATCTGCATGTGATTGTTGGATATTAAACAAGTCTAAATCTATATATCTTTTAGTGTCATAATAGTTCAAGTGCACATGTGTGGGTATTGATAGGATCGAACACTCTATTTTGGTACATCACCCATTAGGTTGGAATAGGTAGATTTTCTTTCATGCACTCCTTCTCCCTTTTCCTCTCCAAGTGTAGTTAGGTGCACCTTGATAGTAAAGGAAGACTCAACCTCACAGTTCAAGTCCCACAACTTGGAGGTTGTTTCCATGTTACATAAGGTTGCCTAAGATGCATCCCCTTAGGTTAGAGTGCAAGCTTTTGTGTCAACACTAATTCCTCACTCAGTCATATGTTGAGGCCAACTATCTAGCAATCTTCAAGAGAATAAGTCTATTTGAGGGATAGCACAAAAAATTATTGGGGCATAAGAGAGTTCCATCCACCTAGATATAAGTTAATGTGTTAAACTAAATGGAGTAAGCATCCACTTGTGTTACGTTGGAAAAAAATCCATAGATAATGTCTTTGCATAATCCCCTTCAAGGAACTAGTTTATAGAAAAGAAAAAATGTCATTTACCAATTTTTATTCTAGGCTCTTGAATTAGAGCTTCTTCTGCACCAACTAGTGGTACACTATGTACAATCATGCATTAGCATCCTACATGATCCCTCTCTTTACCAACCCTAGATAGTATGTTGGCCTTGCTTTCATGAGATATACAACATAAGAAGTCATGTAGAACTAAGGGTTTGAATTCACTGAGATGGGTTTCTCATCCAGGTTGTTAATTATAATGGTAGCCCAATCAACCAATAGGCCACTCCTCTTGATGTCATCTATGAAGTGGAACATCCATGTCTCCAAATGACTTTTCATTGGGAGCCCCATGACTCTTCTCAAAAGGACTATACTATAGCCTATGTCATCTATCATATACTACTGGGTCATGTCTATCATATAAAAGTAAGACATGGCAAAGATATTTCTTCATCAACAAGCAGTCATCAAATGTGTATCAAGTTAAGACTTGATTCTTGGTTTTTTGATAGGTCACTCAAGGATATTGACTCACAACTGAGAATTTTGATCATCAAGTCTAGTGTGTTATTTAGTTTGTTAATTATACTAACATTCTCAAGCACTTGTTACCACAAACAGTGAACATTTTTAGAACAACCTTTCACTAACCGACAAGAGCTCCAAGAGTTCTCTTGTAAGTATACTTCTGAGCACTTTTGACCAAATGTGAGAATACTTTCAGAAGGCTCCTAATGAAACATCATATTTTCATTATTTATGGATCATGGGTCTATTTTTAAATTTTTAGGGTTCACATGTTTCCATTTGATCCACTTTTGGATTTTAATTTCATTTCAAGGTAGTAATTAGGAAGTTCTAACCTTGTTTGACACACTACTTTTGATGATATTCCTTCATGAAAAATTTTTCTTTCTTTTTTCTTTTTGTACCAAGGATATTCCTACCTTTAGGATATTCTTGACCATGCTTAGACTATGTTGTTGAGAGGTGGTGTTTGATTTCTTGATCCCTCAATTTTGGGTTTCTTTTGTGTTCCTCTTTTTCTGAACTTTGGGAAACTCACACACCAATAAGTGATCTTGGATTGATCATGAGAGAAAAAAAATTGTTTAGCTTGGAAATTTCATGGATGGACTTAATTGTTGCCTACTCAAGTTATGAGCAACTTGGTCAATTGTTCCATTATGTTAGTCATTAGTATTAAGAGTGACCAACCTAATGTCTAAGTCACAAGATTTGAATCCCTTTTGACCTATGCATGACACTAGTATTTAGTCTTTGCAAGACATAACATCATCTAACTTCTTTGATGAATAAATGCCTCTTCCAAAATTCAAGATCAGTTATGGGTGGTTCACATACCTAAATACACACTAACCCCCTATCTTGGACAAAAACAAACATAACACAAAGGAAAACTAGCTACAACTCTAGAAAAACCTAAATAATTTAGACTACAAAATAATGTTTGAGGAATTGGTCATTGATTGGAAATGGGATCCATTCCATTTCAAGTGTGCACAGCCTAAAAAAAATTTCCCCTAGAATCTCTACAATATGGTAGGAGTTGACCCATAGGAATTGAAACTTGGTATGGCTCCTTGGTTTCTCCTTATCCTTATCACACATGCGAACTAAGTTAGAGATCCTTAAAGCCTTTATTCTATCCCTTTTGTTGAACCAACATTTAATGATAGCTTGATGTTTTGACATATGTTCTAATGTTGTTTTCATTTTCCCATCCAACTCTAAAAGATTCATCAATGTGACTTGGACTCTATCCACATTTTCAACATATTCCCTCATGGATTTCAACACTAGAATCTTGATATTGAGGGGAGAAATGAGCTCTTGGCCATAAATCAACAAATATGGAGATATGCCCAAAGCATTCTTGACCCTAACCCTATCAGTTCACAAGGCATACTTCAACTTTATATATCAATCCCTTGGATTCTTAGTGAGTAAGAACTTTATGATTATTATTAGATTCTTATTGGTGGGTTCAACAACTTTGTTCACTTATAGGTAGTAATTGGATGAATACTTGATTATCACTTGATTCTCCAAGACCCAATGAGTAAGGAAAATTGATGCAAAAGAGACTCTATTGTCACACACTATAAAGAAGGGAATCTTAAATCTAGTCATGATGTGTTCTTCAAGGAAGTTGGCTACCACTTGAGTAGTGTAGTTCCAAAATGTTTTAAGCTCAGTCCACCTTGTGCATTAGTTGGTGATTGTCAATATAAATGCATTCCCTATTAAGGATGATGGGTTCACTGGCCTGATGAAGTCTAACCCCCACTTGGTGAAAGGGAGAACATAAAAGACCAATTGCAAAGGCATGGTTGGGTTTTCTTCTCTACTAGCACTTGTTTGGTAGACATGACAAGAGCACATGTGTTCATGTGTATCCTTGAAAAGGGTAGGCTAATAACACATGATCCTCATAATCTAGTGGGACATGGATTTATTTGACCCATGATTAGTGTCATATCTATCATGACATTATTCCAATACCAATTTTACTTCCTTTCAAATTGAACATCTCAAGTATATTCCTTCATAGTTCCTCTTGTAGAGTTTCCTAGCTTGGAGCATAAAGGATTCACATTTTATCTTTAAACCACAATGCTAGGAACTATTCATTCCTTAGGACATTATTTTTGGAGGAGATAATACACAATTTCTTGATACCAAACATTTTTTAAGACTCCTTCATTTGTATACAAATGAGATACTATGCCTTGTTCTTTGTTATTGGTTATCATTTTGGTTAACCCTTGTCCTCTCACTAATTTCATGGGTTGGATTTCCAAGTCAAATTCCTAAAAGATAGTCATCCATTTCCCTCTCCATTCTCCTTTCTCATTTTGCATCAATAATGATTTGACTATTGGGTTAGGCACAATGGTGTATACCTTCCTCCATAGTATATAATGATGAAAATTCTTGATCTCTTTTACCAAGGGAAATAATTATTTGTCAAGGTTCAGATAATTTATCTCTTTATTCTTTATAGGGAAACTCATGAATTCAATTGGCCTCTCATCTTCACCATCTTTATTTTGTGTGAGTATGCCAGCACATAAATGTTCTAAGGAAAAATATTTCACTTTCAACTAAAGTTGATAGGCAAGGCTAACAAGAACCAAGGTATTGGAAATAACCACCTTGATATCTTCAAAAGATTTCTTGACTTTAGATGTTCATTTAATATTTATCCCTTTCTTTAGTAAATCTTTTAGAGAGCATACTATTTTGGTGAAACCACTGATGAATTTCTACATATAGTTGTTTTTTCCAAAGAAAGACTTCAACTCCTTATGGTTGTTGAGTGGTAACAATTTAAGTAGTGATTCTACTTTCTTGAGGTTGATGGAGATGTGGGTTTTTGAGATGATGTATCCAAGAAGTTTCCTCTTGGTAACCCAAAATCAATACTTCTTGAGATTAGGGGATATGTCATATTTCCTATATCATTTGAGTACTTTATTTAAGTCAGTAATGTAATTACTCTTATTTTTCAAGAAAATTGTGAGATTGTCCATGTATATAACTATACATTTTTTACCAAACCTTTCAATGCTTCATCCGTGGCTCTCTAAAATATGGCTCCCATGTTGATAAAGCAAAAGGGTGTATGCCTATATGTGAATGCTCCTCACCTAGTGCTAAAAGTTTTCTTCAGCTTGTCTTCCTCATCTACCATCACTTGGCTATATCTAGAGTATCCATATAAGAAGGACATTGTCTTATATCCATTCACTAGATATAGTACTTCATCAAGTGAAGGTAATGGGTAATTATCCTTTTGAGATGCCTAGTTTAGATTTCTAAACTCAACATAGAGGAAAATTTCTGCACTTTTCTTTCTTACTAACATGAGTTTGGCCACCCAGGTAGAGTATCAGACTGGAAAGATAATCTTGGCATCCAATAATTTCTAGACTTCTTTCATTATTAGTGTCCCAATAATTGGGTTGACAGTCCTTCTCCTTTGACAAAAAGGTTTAGCATTAGGGTTTAGGGGAATATTATGTGTGATGATATTGGGGTCATAAGTTTTTAGCTCCTCATAACTCCAAGCGATGACATCCTTGTACTATGTGAGGAGGCATACCATTTCATCTCTTTAACATGTGGTGCATTCCTTACCAATGTTAACCATCTTGGGATCCTCCTTAATGCCCAAGTTGAAGGACTCACACTCATTATTCTCCTTTTCTTCAGGGGTTCTTTTGTATTATATAGATTCATTGTGTTCAAAAATTCATTCCAACTTAACCATCCCTATGGGGATAAGATTGGTTTTTACGTTCAGGATGCCATTGTGGTCTTCTTCTTCTTGGTCTTCCGATTCTACTTCAGGCTTGTCATTAATTATATGTCCTTCAAATAAACCACTATGCATGATTAACTCTAAGACATGTTGACCATTATGAATTCCTTGGAAGTTTTTAATATTTTTTGAGAATGATGGTGTTAATCATAGATTGTTTTTGACATACGAGTGATAAAAATACTTAAGTCATTTACTTAGTTCGTGTTGAACAAAGTAATAAATGTCAAGAATAAGTTGCCAAATAATATATGCCTAGTGAGAGATATACAATAAGTGTCAAGTCACTCAAGTGTTGAGTAAATAGTAAGTGTTGAGTCATTTAGATGTTGAGCAATCAATGGATGTTAAGTCATTCATAGGTCGAGCTATAGAATTGAAGTTGTAGTTGATGTTAAGCATCAGGGACTTCAAGTGTTGAGTAATATAGTTTTGACATATTTTTCTTTTAATGATACAAACTACTATGTAAATTATTTTGGATTTGGTTTAATCAGTTTTTTGCAATCTTAGATGATAAGGATGAATCTTTATTGAGAATCCCCAAGTAGTTCATGGAACCAATCAAAAAAAGGGAAGGATTAAGTGGCAATATGGGTGAATCACAATCGCTAATTCATACCTAACCCTAAGTCACCTAGGTCTTCTTAAGGAGGATAAACTTTAAACTTTTTATGTGTGTGGAAGGAGAAATAGAGAGAAGTTTACATGCACAAAAAAAGCATTCATGTTGACTAAGGTATGGTGAAGTGAGATAAATTATAGAATCAACTAAAGGAGAATAGAGGAAAAGAGTTAGAGGAGAGAAAAGATACATCTAATTAGAGAGGATCAAGTACACACCAGGAAAGAGGTGATATGGTATCTAGCAACAAAGCGCTAACAACAAGATCTTTGTTGACACATTCCAATAGGTGAATTAGTTAAATCTCTTAACAAAGTAGTCTTAAAAGTTTATTTTAAATCCTTTAAAAGGGTGCTTACTTCATTGTAAATTAAAGACCTTTTATCGGGCACACTTCTAATAGGGCATTGAAATCCTTTAATAGGGTAAGATCTAATAATCTTGTAAGCCTTTAACAGGGCAGACCTTTCACAAGGTAGATCATATTTTATGATCAAACATTGTAACCTTCATTGGATACACTTTATTAGTGCAGTACTGGAGATTTGTGGGTGTCATCCCCAACCTAGTTTTACATTCTCCCTGGAGGGTATCTAGGTAACAAAATATCTTCTATCATACATGTGTTGAGTGTTATTTATTTTCAATTTATGGATGTATATGCTTAATTTAGTATTTCAATTTACATGTATAGATTGTGAGATGGATGTGTGGGGAGGTGTAGCTACCTTTACCATTGTTGGGGATTGATGTACAAAGTTGACCTTTCTCCATGTTCAATTTTATGGCTCGATGCTCAAATGGTTCTCTGTTTCTTCGAGAGTATGTTTCTATGTGATTTATGTTATTTTAGTTTTCATAGATAATTGATTTATATTCATGTATTTTATTGTGATGTTACTATTTTTGCATTATTACTAGATGTTATTGATTGGAAATTAGATGGTTGATTAATCCCTTCTAGCATGCTTAGTTGTTTTACATTCATTCGAGTGTTCGAGACCCAATTTGAGTGGATCTGGTACTCCCCATTGTGGAGGTTCTAACTCTTTTTCCCTTTTTTTTTTTGTTGGTATGGTTCTTTTCAATCCTGGGTGACAGAAGTTCAACATTGGGTGATACTGGAAAAGTATCACACACCTTAAAGAGAAATATTGTGCTATGCTATAAATTATCACATAACAGTTATAAAGTCTATTGAGTGACACTAGTAAAGTATCGCATGGTACTAGTAAATTTTATTGTGCAATACTAGAAAGTATCACTAAGTAGTTATAAGAAGTGCCACTAATACTAGAAAAGTATCACTTGGTAGTACTTAAGAACCTCATGTAACACTAGAAAGGTATTACCTAAATTCTTGCAAAAACATACTCAGACAAACAATAGGTATCTTTGGACTTGTTGGTTGAGAATTGAAGGATGTTTTGGGTACCCTCTTGGGATGTTCCCCTTCCTAGGTCTTGATAGGTTAGAGATCATTGGTTTCTTATTTGCATAAACTTTCATAGTTGGTTTTGGATGTGTTAGTAAGTAGTGATGCTTGGATTTCATGGTTAAGTCTTATTTTGTGATATTTTGATCAATTGCATGTTGATGTGTTTAAGTCCATGCTTGTTCTTTGAGAAAAAATAATGTATTGGATTTTATTTATCCTTGTTCCAAGAATCTCTGGGTAGGGCATTACATCTTGTATTAGAGCCCATGTTGCAACACTGGGATCTTTGTGTTATGCTCCCACTATGATATTATCTTTTTTTTATTTTGTATATTGGTATCTTATTTTAGCTAATTCTTGTGACACTTATGATTGTTACAAATGACTTTGACCCTTATCTTCTTGCTCCTTTAGTGATGTCTCCTACACATAGACTTGGTGGTTGGGGTAACAATCGATAGAATAATAATGAAGATGAACACCATGAGGAAGAATGTCAGGAAGTTGGGGAAGGACAAGGGGATAATAATCATGCTGATGTTAGGACACTATTGCCTTTGTTACAAGAGATTATAGCTCGGTTGGGACCTTAAGTTGAGGAAAACTGATAGCACTGTGGCTAGGAAGACGGATCCCATGATGGAGACTCACACATATCAAAACATGGAGGTGAAAAAGAGTGTGAGCATGAATGTGAGCATTTTTGCACACCACCTGATGGTAGTGATAACTGTAGGAGAGGTTGTGTTTAGGGTGATGGACATTCAATCCAAATAGATATGATGAGAGACTTTTAGAGGTCTAAACCACCATTGTTTGATGGCCTAGGAGGAGGTCTTAAGGCTAAGGCATGGTTACTGGATATGGGGTCCTACTTCTCCTTGCATCCATATGAAAGCAACATGAAGGCCCATTGTTCTATTACACAACTAAAAGAAAAAAGGTCCATGTGGTGGGATATGGAGAGTGAGAAGCTCTAGATCTGTATAATAGATCTCACCTAGGAGATCTTTGAGGAGAGGTCCAGGGAGAAATTCCTATCTCCACAATATTGTGAGGCTTATGCTAATGAGTTCCATGATCTCAAATAGGGGAAATAATAGTGGATCAGCATGAGAGGTCATTATTTGGTCTGAGATAGTACTCCAATTACCTTTACAATGAGGTACTCCTCACATAATATTTTGTTAGGGGTCTTACAGAGTCTAT
This sequence comes from Cupressus sempervirens, assembly GCA_028749045.1. Taxonomy (NCBI): domain Eukaryota; kingdom Viridiplantae; phylum Streptophyta; class Pinopsida; order Cupressales; family Cupressaceae; genus Cupressus; species Cupressus sempervirens. Next base: position 379,843,894 of record CM053786.1, read on the forward strand.
CATTGACAATGTTCATCTTCATCAGCCTAGGACATTTGCACTTGCCATTGAGAAGGAAAGAATTATTGAGAGAAATGTGGCTAGGGGGTTTAGTGTTAGATCAAGCTCTTAGAGTCATAGTATATGATCCATAAGATAGAGTGTACCACCCCCTCAGACACAAGTCATAGGGAAGTCTCAAGCCTAGTTAACACTCTCATAGGGTGCTCATAGGGGTTAGGATCGATGATGCCAACATTATCTATAGAAAGGAGGACAAAGTTTAGGTACCTCAAGTGGAAAGGGGCATGACTAGAGTTAAGTTCAATAGTCCCAAAAGAGCCATCCAACTTAGGGAAATCAATATGGCTCAAGCCAAGTGAGTCCACCATACTTTAGTGCTTCCTAGGGTGAATGTGGATCTGGATCTAGTTTTGGAGGAGCATGTTTTTCATGTGGTCAGATCAGCCATAAATCAATGGATGTCCTATGAAGACATCTTTAGGACCTAATAGAGGCGTGGCCATGTTTGAACCTACTATGGATGATGGATTCAAATCCCATAGGTTTTTTACTGCAGTAGAAAACTGTTAAGCTGAGCATCAGGGTACTATAGTCAAGGATACAGGTACGTTACATGGTAATTCTTTTGTTGTTTTAATGGATTCTAGTGTACCAAATTCTTATATTTCACCATCCCTTATTTAGTGATGTGGGCTAGTGGCAACATGACATATTGATAGGTGGCAAGTGGATTTAGCTATAGGTTCCAAGGTGACTATAGATTCCATAATCAGTGGTTGTGTGTTGGACTTGGGCACCTTCACCACCACATTTGATCTTTGCATCCTATTCTTAGGGTCTTATGACATTTTGATGGGTATGGATTGGTTAGCTTCCCATCAGGTGAATATGGACTACTAATGTAAGTTGGTATAGTGTGTGGATGACATAGTTGGGTAGGTGGAACTTATAGGGGTCCAGAGGCCAGTCTCACTTTGGATGATCTTAGCTAAGTAGGTGGCAGAGTGTGCTACATGGATGTTGGATGTTTGTGTTCTCTGTTAGTGACCTTGAAGAGGCTGAGAGCTATGAGGTGATGCTTAATGATCACCCACTCCTTCATGAGTATATGGACATATTCCCTAATTAGATATTAAGAATGTCACCAGAATGTGACATTGATTTCCATATAGATCTCATTCTAGGAGTGAAGCCTATTTGATGAGCTCCTTATCATATGACTACTCAAGAGTTGAGTGAGCTCATATTATAGTTAGAGGAATTATTGGCCAAAGGCCATATTCATCCTAGTGTATCCTCGTGGACTACACCAATTATCTTTGTGAAGAAGAGAGATGGATCTTTGTGGTTGTGCATTGACTATTGATAATTGAATAAGGTGACAGTGAATAACTGGTATCCTTTGCCGATGATAGATGACTTATTTGATTAGATGAAGGGAGCGAGAGTGTTCTTGAAGATACCATTAGCCTTGAATTCATACATTTATTAGAAAAAAATTCCTACATGCTATGGGCATTATGAGTTTACTGTTGTACCCTCTAGGTTAATCGGTGTTTATGAGTTTGTTGATCAGTGTGTCCTTATTTTCTTGGATGACATATTGATCTATTCTAAGACTATTGAAGAGCATGAGGTCCATTTACACTAGGTATCACAGTGCTTATGAGACCATCAGTTGTATGAAAACCTAGGTAAATATGGATTCTTCCAGTCTGAGGTGAAGTGTTTGGGGTATATCATCATAGGTGATGGTATTGCAGTGGACCCATGGATTAGCTGATGCCCACTAATCTTTTTGAGGTTCATAGCTTCATGGGATTGGTAGGTTACTACCATTGATTTGTGAAGGACTTCTGACAAGCGGCTCATCCTATCACTTCTCTTCAGAGGAAAGAAAAGAAGTATATTTGGTCAAACTAGTGTGAGTCAACATTTGAGGCTCTCAAGGAGTGATTGACTAGTGCACTAGTCCTTGCAGTTCCTAATCCTATGGGCAATTTTATGATTTGCACAAATGCCTTGTTGGAGGGTTGTTTGATTTCATAGAATGCTAGAAAACTCAAGGACAATGAGATTAACTACCCCACTCATAATTTGGAACTTTCAACAATTTTTCATGTGCTTGTACGTTGGAAACATTTACTTTTGGGACATAGGTTTGAGCTGCATAGTGATCATCATAGCTTGCAATATATCTTTACTCAGCTAAACCTGAATGCATGATAACATCACTAGATGGAGTGCTTGTGTGAATATTATTTTGATGTTCACTACATCAAAGGGAAAAAAATGTCATTGCAGATGCCTTGAGTAGGGGCTGAGTTGAGATATTAGTTTTGTCATTGGGAGTGGATTTGTGAGGCCATATCTTGGAGGTGTTTCTTAGTAACACATGGTATTAGGAGGTGAGAGTGGAGATTGAATCTGAACATACCCATGAGGGGAAGTTTACAAGTTATTTCTTATAGTCTAATTGACTGCTATGACACTTGGGCGTATTTATGTGCTAGTATTTGGTGATCTTTGTACCTTGATTTTGTTAGAAGCACATCATGCACCATATTCTACATATCCCAACATCAAGAAGATGGATGGAAATCTTAGATAGTTGTACTTTTGGGTAGGGATGAGAGGTGATGTTGCTCAATTTTTTGCTTGATGTCTTGAGTGCCAGAGAGTGAAGGTAGAGCATTAGCATCTGGTGGAACTTTGGAAGTAGCATAGCATTCTAGAGTGGAAGTGGGATACTATATCTATTGATTTTATTACTAGATTGTATATGTCAACATGATGACATGATTGTATCATGGTGACAATGGACAAGTTGTCCAAGGTAGTGCATTTTTCACCCACGAGAGCATCCTACACAACTTCTTTTGTAGTGCATATTTTCTTGGAAGACATTGTTCATTTGGATGGAATCCCTTGATGGATTATATTGGATAGAGATCAAGTGTCTACTTCATCACTATGGACATCTCTTCAGCATGCTTTGGACATGCAACTCAATTTTAGTTCATCTTACCACCTAGAGACTGATGGTTAGAAAGAGAGAGTGAACTAGGTTCTAGAAGACATGCTTCACATGTATGTGATGGAAAGGTAGGTGAAGTGGGAGGCCTATCTATGCCTTTTTGAGTTTTCCTATAATAATGGGTACCTTAGTTCTCTTAGCATGTCACCTTTTCATGCCTTGTATAGTAGACCATGCCATACTTCTTTGAGTTGGGACAATGACTGAGTGATTTTAGATCTAGAGATGCTCCAAGATATGGAGCAATAGGTTGTGTGTATTATAGAGCATTTGTTTACTACTCAAGATAGGTAGAAGAAATATCCATATGCCCATAGGTTATATCATCACTTTTCAGTTGGTGATAGGGTATTTTTGAGTGTACATCCGAGGAAGAGCCCCATCCATTATGGGAAAGGCCCTAACTTGGCATCACAATTTTTTAGACCATTTGAGATCCTTGAGAGGACCGATCACATTTCTTATCGACTAGTATTGCCACCTATCCTATCACACATCCATGTTGTTTTCCATGTTTATGTTTTTAGATAGTATATTACTGATGTGACCTATGTACTTGATTGGGATGCTTTGCAAGTGGAGGATGAATAACTTTCTTTGGAGCCCATTTGTATCTCTCAAATTCGGAGGAAAACCCTCAGAGGTCGGTACATAGAGAAGGTAAGGGTCCAATGGAACCTGAGTGATGAGACTTCTATGACTTGGGAAGGTGCTATACAATTGAGAGATTTGTACCCTTATCTTTTTGCAGGCTTCTAGGAGTAAACCTATGCCTAGTGGGGAAGGATGTAGTGCCTCCTATGTTTGTATTTTGTACCTCTCTTTTTTTGAGAGATACTTTGATGCTCATTTTTAAGGACATTCAAGATGACCTAGTGGTTAGATACTTTATTTTGATTTACTAGAATCATAGATGTTAGATGTTATGTTGTTCATTTTGATATATATGCATGATAATGCTTATTGATGTGTCATGATGCTTTACGATGGTATCTAGTTATTTTGTATTCAGACATATACTTTTTTATGATTATATGATAAAATTATTAGATTTTGGATACTTTGATTTGTTGCTACGACTATTTACTTCATTCTTGCTTTGAGATGTTTTATGATACAATGAGTGATTTAAATAGATTATTTTAATGCGATTAAATAAATGGTTATTTAATATTATTTAATGCATTTATTGCTTTGGCTATATTATTATATTGCACTTGATCATGTTGTTCAGTGTGTAAGATTTAAGTCCCTGATAGTGGCACATGGAGTTAGTGATTCAGTTGTCCTTAACTAGCCAATGTCATCCTGTATCGTTGATGACTCTTGTTTAATTGATTAATTAAACCCTATGGTGATTTAATAAATCCAAACTCATTTGCATTATGTGATTAGACCTGTGAGCGTGTCTGTACATTTAGAGGTTCACAATTGTCGTGAAAGTTATATTGAAATATTGTGATTTAATAGTTTAAGGGAATCTTATATTTGATTTAATTATTTTAATTCCCAACAACTTTGTCATAGTTAAATTTCATTTAATTGGAATTGCTTAATTTTGTCTGGGTTGAAAAGGGTTATTTTAGTGAGCCAGTTATTTTCCTAATATGATATTCCACTTTTTTAAAATGAATACATATATGAAAAGGGAATTATTCCCTCACTTCTCACTTTTGAATTAGAAATATTGAGAGCAAAATCCAAATCCTCTTCAGAAGGAATTAAACTGTTTGATTTGTTGTGGGAGCTACAAGTGTGGGATCGTCATGAGGTTGGTCTCATTGGACCCAGCTCAGTGAGACTTTAGTTTGCTAAACTTTTGGGTGACCTTTACAAAGAAAATATTTTATTGTGTGTATTCCTATTTTTCCCTTTCGACTGCCAGGTAGGGCTCTCCCATTTTTATGTTCAACTCTATTTTAGAGTCTGTTTTGGATAGCTTTTTGTTCAAAGGTAGAGAAATAGTGTTCCCCTCCATTCTTTTATGCTAGCTCTAACTAGTTGGGTGGGTACGAGTGTTTGAGCTCTTTTTGAATTAAGGGTTTGGGGTTTTGTGTTATTATGCTAGCCATTTTTGCATACAGACTTGAAACCTATATTTTATTTGATATTCATGGCTTTTGTACCCAAAGACAAAATGTGTTTTAATTTTGAGGGTTTTGGCTTTTTTGGGGTTCACCTTGATTTGTGTACCACCCTAATTTCTAGAATTTTCCTAGCATTATAGTTGGTTGGGGATCTAGATTATTCATAGGGGTATCTTTCCTACCCTTGTTGTATTTTGATTGCATTTGGATTTAAGGAAAATTCATACTCCTAGATATAGGCTAGTCTAGTGATTTGTTTACTTTTGTCTTCTTGTTTCTCATCCAACCCTTGTTATTTATTATCATCATGCACTCGGTGTGCCCAAACACAAGCACATGAGTGTGCACTTGTCAGGTTCTTGTGAGACTCGAGCTTGTAGTTGTTTGTCAGTTGAGTTATTGTCATTGGGGTTGGGTTGGAAAACTACATTGCCTAGGGTACTCATCATGTGATGAGAATGGGTATGTATGGTAAGGTTGATTTAGGGCCTTCTCTCATTACCCCAAATCATGTTCTTGACAAGCCATTCATGTAGAGGTTTTCTAATAAGTGATAACTAAATAAATTCATGGGTAATTAACTAAGATAAGAAAACACTACATACCTGTATGGCTCATCCAAATGTATGTGCTCGTCGATTTATCCGGCGGCTAAATGTTTGTGTGATATATGAAATGACATATCATTGTGGCCTCTTGAGGGATTATTTCTATTAGGCATTTTTCTTGGGCTTGATGATGCCAAGTGATCTGCTCTCCACCAAAGTCCCTACATAGTAGACTCATAAAGTCTTTGACCAGATCTTGTTGTATTGCATTGTCTCATGATCTTGGGTTCAATACTCTACACTATCTGGCATAAGTGTTAGCCATGGATGATTTTCTTGTGTATGGTTGTGGATGTATAACTATCTCCATCAGCATAATAAGAGTGGGCCTACAAGTTCCACATGGTTGGGAGTCATAGATACCTTACCACTACTTGGGACCGACATACAAAGTTGACCTTTCTCCATGTTCAATTTTGGAGTTGGATGCTCACATGGTTCTCTATTTGTTCTAAAGTATGTTTCCATGTGATTTATGTTATTTTAGTTTTTTAGAGATAGTAATTTATGTTCATGTATGTTATTGTGATCTTACTTTTTCACATTGTTACTATAGATGCTATTGATTAGGTGATTATATGGTTGATTCATCCCTTTTGGCATGCTTAGTTGTTTTACATTCACTTAAGTCTTTGAGCCTCAATTTTTATGCATTTGGTACTTCTAGATTTAGAGGTTCTAAAACTTTCCCCTTTTTTTTGTTCATCAAGATGTTTCTTTGCAATCTTGGGCAATATAAGTTTAGCATTGGGTGATATTGGAAAAGTATCGCACACCTTAAAGATAAATATCATGCAATACTTGAAAGTATTGCACAACAGTTATAAGGTCTATCGTGCAACATTGGTAAAGTATCACACATTAGTAGTAAATTTTATCATGCGATACTATAATGTATCACCTAGTATTTTTAAGAAGTATCGTACAATATTGTAAAATTATCACTTGGTATTATTGAACAGTGCCTTACGACACTAGAAAATTATCGCCTGAATTCTTGCAAAAACTTACTCGAAAAAACAATAGTTATCTATAGATTTGTTGGTCGAGATTCGAAGGGTGTTTTGGGAAACCTCTTGGGATGTGCCTCTTCCTAGGTCCTGACAGGTCAGAGATCAATGATTCTTGTTTGAATAGTTGGTATTTAAGCTCACTTTCATAGTTGCTTTTGGATGCGTTAGTAAGTAGTGACACTTGGAGATTCATTGGTTTCTTGGATTGAGTGGTTAAGTCTTCCATTGCAATCATAAACTTTCATAGTTGGTTTTGGATGCATTAGTAAGTAGTGACACTTGGAGATTCATTGGTTTCTTGGATTGAGTGGTTATGTCTTCCATTGCAATCTTTTGATTGATTTCATGTTGATGTGTTTGATTCATGCTTGTTCTTTGAGAAAAAAATGTCTTTTATTTACACTTGTTCTAAGAATCTCTGGGTGGGGCATTACAATCTATACTTGAAGTCTGATAATAACAATCATATTTGGAGGAAAGGATGCATTATGCAAATCATTTGCAGATGAGATGAAGAAAGAATTTGAAATGTCTATGTGGTGAGTATCAAAATCTTTGTTGGTTTACAAGTATATCAAATAAAGCAAGTTATCTACCTTACTCAATCAAAATATATCAAGGAGATATTAAAAACTTTTGGTATAGAAGATTCAAGACCACTTAGTACACCCATGGCTACAAGACATACATTATCTAATCATGATGATTCTATTGATGTGAACTAGACATTGTATAGACCAATGATTGGAAAGTTACAACATGTTGTTCACAATATACCTAATATTGCATTGGTAGTTGGGATTATTGCAAGATTTTTTGCAATTCCTAAGGATAATCACATGATGGTAGTAAAAAGGATATTGAAATATTTGAAAGGAACATAACACTATAGTTTGTATTACAAGAATAATGACAAGTTTGAATTAAAAGTGTACAAAGATGCAAATTGGCTAGGAAATGTTGATGATAGAAAAGAGTAAAACTATAGGAGCTTTTTCTTTCTAGGAAAGATACTAGTTTAATGGATAAGGAAGAAGAAAAATTACATTTCTTAATCAATAACTAAAGCTCAATATGTAGGAGTAGCAGTGAATTTTTCAAATATCATTAGATCAACAAATTGTTCAAAGGGGCAAAAAAAGAGATCATCAGCCCATTTGTTATCTATTGTGATAACACTAGTGCTATAAACATATCAAAGAATCCTATGATGCACAAAGACAAAGCATATTGCTATAAGTATCATTACTTGAGAGAGTTAGTTCAAGAAAAAGAAGTGGGTATATGAACACTAAGGAGAAAATAGCTAATATTTTCACTAAGGCATCACCTAAGGATTCTCATGCATATCTAAGAGGTAAATTAGGAATAATTCCCCTAGTCAAGGTTACATAAGATGATATGGAGCTCTACATCAAATGTGTTGGCTAGAATATCTTACAAGCTGATGCAAAAAGTCCTACTTTAGGAGTTGCCTAAAGTAGTGAAGGAAGGAGAACATAATGTTGTATCAGTCATAGACAAGATAACAAATGAATAATTTAGTACTAACATAAGAATATCTACATAATCAAGATATATAAGATAGATAAAGTGTCTTTGGCATTGTTTTTAAAGAGGGAGAGAGCGAGTTACCATATAAAGGAAGAATATAGCAAGTGAACAATGAAGATAAGTCATACGTGAAAGAAAGGGCAGTAAAATTTAGTAGAGATGTTGCAAAGAAGAAGAATATTGAAGATGTATATCAAAGAGTTCGTATATGATCTTATGTGAGTTGCATGAATGAGAATCAAAATAAAACTAAAAGAAAGATTATTGGACATAGAGATGAGAACTAAAATAAAACTAAGGATATTAGTGAATATCTGATACTGAACACGGAGGGAGATTCTGAAAGAAATACATGTTTTGGATTACATGGTAGGTAGACATTTTTCCATCAATGCCAAAGAGGGAGTCTGTTGGAAACTATAATTGGAACCATTATTATGTTGTCATTGATGTCAAACCTTATTGGTAAGATAGTATGCTATCTAATTTGAGTGCCATATCTAGATGATTGATGAAGATGATTTAAGAAGTTAGACATAACAATAGCAACTAGAGAAAATGTTGAGTTATGATAGGAAACTACAATGAGCACTTGATTAGTTAGACTTTGACAAGATAAAGTGATTTCTTCAATCATGCTACAAGTGAAGAAGATAGTTGTACTAAAGCTTTGAAGAAGTGATCAAATATTGACCAAATACATAGGCTTGACTGAGAAATAGAGAAAAAGATTAAGGAACTTGGAGTATATACTGACCAATGCTAGTGTCGACTAAGCACTTGTATATGGCAAGTTGAAATAGTGTCAACTGAGTATCATTATTGACCAAGCGATAGCATATGTGCCAAATAGAAAAGCCAGTAGTGACCAAGTAATCCAATGAAGACCAAATGATGTAGGAGCATTCTGGGTGTGAGGGCAATGTTGCATACCCAAAAATATTTTTATTTTCAACCTTTTCTATTTTAATCAGGACTAGTAGATAAGGGGGTTACTATTTCTAAAAACTTACTATTTTAGTAAGTTTTCCATATGAGCTCAAAATGTCCTAATTTTAGAGGTAGATATTCATCTTGGATATATTAGCCTATCAGTTGAAGCTCAATGCCATATCATGAATATTCATGGATTTATTGCAAATTTTTGGTTTGTAATTTTGGTATATAAAATTTAGGGTAACTGTTGGAGGCCTTAAAGTGCCTAGATGAGGTCTGAAAACTTGATAGATGGGTGCTTATGTCGATTCAAATCTATAGAGCAGGAGTTGGGGTTTCCAAAAAGTGATAATAATAGCCAATTAGAACAATTGTTCAAGAGTTATGGTCTTTCGAAGTTGGCTTGACCAAAATGTCCAAAAAAATGTCAAAGATGTATTTAGCCAATTTTATATGTATTGTTAGGGTCTGTCAGCCGTAGGTATTAGGTTTGCATGTGTAGAACCTTCCCAGGTGACATAAAATTGCCTATTTAAGAAATTCCTAAATTTGCAAATTTATCTTGTAGATTATTGTAATGAAGGTGTTATGCCCTTAATATTGATGTATATAGGGTTATGAATAGTCAACTTGTGGCTATCTTAATCCTTAATTAAGTCATGTTATCATTATTATATTATTATTTAGGTAGGTAGGTCAGCCTAGGTGTTCTGTAGGGTTGTGTCTATTCAACCTAAGCATAATTAGGTATATATAGGAGGTTGTCAATCTTATTTCAACATCATATTGTGAAGTGTGTTCTCATTGGAGATATTTGGAGGTTGCCCCCTCAAAGTGGCCTATTTCTCTCAGTTATTATCAAGTATTTATATAATATTTCATATTATTTCTTCTATTGTGCAAGCTATTTCATTACAAGTGGTATCAGAGCATGATCTTGGCACTATAGAGGCAAGATTTTTTCTCAACTTTGGGGCAATCTTGGGAAGAGGTTAACTTTCAAATTTTAGAAAAAATTTCAAAGATTTTTAAAGGGTTTTTGAAGACCATATTAAAGAAGATATAGTCCAAAATTTAGAGGAATTGGAGCAAATCGAGAAATTATTGCAGAATTACTATTTATACACAATTTATTGAGATCTTCACATCTCTCACATCCTACCAAATTGGAGTATAACTTGTATCGGGTTTTTGAATACATAATAGAGGAACCTAAATTCAAAGCTTGGAGATATTGTAAAAAAAAAAGCAAGGTATTGCAAAATTAGGAAAATTATCTCTAAAGGTAGAAAATTTGCTTTAAAAAATTGAGATTTTTTCCAAGGGTATATTGGCCCTAGTAAGTTATAGTGAAAAATAAATAAATAAATCATAGAATTTACATTTCATTTGTGTGATTTATTTCAAAAATATTGGTTTCCATCATGACAAGGCCTTCAACAATAGGCAAAAAGAATGCTACCACACTAGGAAAATCCTCTAATCAAGATTGGGAAGCAACAATATGTAGAACCTTCGTGGGCAACATAAAATTGCCTATTAAAGAAATTCCTAAAATTGCAACTTTGTCTTGTAGACTATTGTAATGAAGGTGCTATGCCCTTAATATTGGTGTATATAGGGTTATAAATAGTCAAGTTGTGGCTATCTTAATCCTTAATTAAGTCATGTTATCATTATTATATTATTATTTAGTTAGGTAGGTCAGCTTAGGTGTTATGAAGGGCTATGTCTATTCAACCTAAGCATAATTAGATATATATAGGAGGTTGTGAGTCTTATTTCAACATGATATTATGAAGTGTGTTCTCATTGGAGATATTTGGAGGTTGCCCACTCAAAGTGGCCTATTAATCTCAATTATTATCAAGTATTTATATAATATTTCATATTATTTCTTCTATAGTGCAAGCTATTTCATTACAAGTGGTATCGGAGCATGATCTTGGCACCATAGAGGCAAGATTTTCTCTCAACTTTGGGGCAATTTTGGGAAAAGCATAACTTTTAGATTTTAGCAAATTTTTCAAATAATTTTAAAGGGTTTTTGAAGACCACATTAAAAAAGATATAGTCCAAAATTTAGAGGAATTGGAGAAAATTTGAGAAATTATTGTAGAATTACTATTTCTACACAATCTATTGAGATCCTCATATATCTCGCATCATGTCAAATTGGAGTATAACTTGTATTGGGTTTTTTAATACATAATAGAGGAGCCTAAATTCAAAGATTAAAGAAATTGAAAAACAAAAATAAGAAAGATATTGCAATATTAGGAAAATTCTCTCTCAAGGCAGCAAAATTGCTACAAAAAAAATTGGGATTTTTTTCGAGTAAAGGTGTGTTGGCCCTAGTAAGTTATAGTGAAAAATAAATGACATAATTTACATTTCATTTGTGTGATTTATTTCAAAAAAAATTTATTCCATCATGACATGGCCTTCAACCAGACGCAAAAAGAATGCTACCACACCAAGGAAATCCTCTAATCAAGATTGGGAAGCAACAGAGGATAGTAATCCCAATGAGGAACTTAGTAAGTTTATGGAAGAGATTAAGATAGATATGTGTGACCTATGAAGAGATATATCAAATATATGAAGCATGTTAATTACCTATATGAATGAAACAAGGAAGGAGCTCTCAAGAAATCAAGGTAAAACCTTCAAGTTGACTAATAATGACACAAATTTTATTAATCCTACAAGATCTAGGAATTTTTTTCCAAAGGTGGATTTCCACAAATTTGATGGCAAGGATTCTCTAACATGGATAAATCAAATAGAGAAATTTTTTGAAGTACACCAAATCCCATATGGACAAAAGGTCACGATGGCTTCCTTATATCTAGAACTAGATCAATTCATTTGGTATTGTTGGCTTTGTACTCATAGGATGAAAAAGGGACTCACTGCACCATGGTCAATTTTTACAAAACTCCAAGCACAATATAGCAATAGTGTGATAGAAAAATTCTTTAGCCAACTTGCTAAGCTTCAAAAAATAGGATCAATTAAGGAATATATTCAAAAATTCCAAAATCTATCCTTAAGTGTGGATACAATTATAAAGGAGAACTTGAATGATTTATTCTTGGGTGGTCTCAAGGATCACATTCAACATGGGGTACGTGTATTTTGTCCTAGCTCAGTAAATGAGTCTTTTATATTGGCACATAAGGTAGAGGGGAATTTCTTGATTCCTAGAAAGCAAGGGCCTAATGTGACAAGAGAAAAGGGATATTCAACACCTTTTCTTCCTCAACCTACTAGGTTGACTCCACAATAAATTGAGGAGAAAAGAGAAAAAGGGTTGTGTTTCATATGTGATAGCAAATATAGTCAAGGACATAAATGTAGTGAAAATAAATTGTTCTGTATTGAACGTCCAAGTGAGAAAGAAAAGGATGAACCCATATCAGAGGAGGATAGGGAGTTAGGTGATGAATCACATGATTCTTAACCAATCATTTCTTGTCATGCACTTTCAAGTTTTAGCGCACCACAAACTCTCAAGGTATTGGATTTTCTTAAAGAAGCAAAAAGTAACAGTGTTGATCGACTCAGGTAGTACTCATAATTTCATTAACAAAAACTTGGAAACTCTTCTAAGTTGTTTTATATATCTAGCCCCAGAGTTCCAAGTTTTGATTGCAAATGGAGGCACAATTAGTTTTTTAGGGAATTGTCATAGCATCAAATTATCCATGGGAGATTATCAACTTGATACCCTAATATATGAGATATCGATGGGTGCAGTGGCTATTGTTTTGGAAGTACAATGGCTTACTACATTGGGAATAATTGAGATAAATTTCCAAGAACTATTCATGTGATTTCAATCAAAAGGAAAGTTAGTGGAGCTAAGGGGATTGAAGAAAAAATCCCCACTAATGGTAAGTTCTCATCAAATGCAAAATCTTCTTAAGAAGGTGCGGATGGATTTGTGGGCCAACTATGTTCATTAGAAGTCTCTCAATCTAATGCTCTTACTCATCCAGAGGGATCATGACCATGCCATACAACTAGTTCTAGGGAGCTAGCCACCAAACATTAGGCCTTATAGGTACCCACACATACAAAAAAGTGAGATAGAAAAAAATGTTGAGGAAATGCTAGAGGCAGGAATTATCAGGCATAGCCAAAGTTCTTACTCCTCACCTATTGTGATGGTGCATAAGAAGGATGAAACTTGGCACATTTATCCAAATTATAAAGTGCTCAACAAGTACACCATTAAAGATAATTTTCCTATTCTAGTCATCGATGATCTTCTAGATGAATTAAATGGAGCTATGTATTTCACCAAAATAGATCTTAGATTGGGTTATCACCAAATTTTGATTAAGGAGGAAGATATATGTAAGACAACATTTAAAACTCATGAGGATCATTATGAATTGTTGGTAATGCCATTCAATCTTACCAATGTACCATCTACATTCCAAAGTTTATTGAATTCCATTTTTAAGAAGTTCTTGAGAAAGTTGTGTTAGTGTTTTTGGATGATATATTAATTTATAGCAAGACTTGGGAAGAACATTTGCAGCATGTAGATCAAGCATTACAATTACTCAAATATCATCAACTCTAAGCTAAGCCATCCAAGTGTGCTTTTGGTCTTGAGGAGGTGGAGTATTTGGGACACATAGTTTCACATGAAGGAGTAAAGGTGGACCCTAACAAAATTAAGGCTATCATGGAATGGCCTATTCCAAAAACCATTAAGAAGTTGAGGGGTTTTTTGGGATTGACAAGATACTATAGAAGATTTGTAAAGAATTATGGTCATATAGCAACACTCCTTACCACTTTATTGAAGAAGGATTCTCTTTCATTGGAATGAATCTGTTAATGTATCATTTGAGCAATTGAAGAAGGTTGTGAGTACAACTCTAGTGCTTGCCACTCTAGACTTCACCAAGGAATTCACTATGGAATGTGATGCTTCTAGAAATGGGATAGGAGCAGTTCTCATGCAAGAAGGTCAACGAATTTTTTTTGAGAGTCATCAATTAAAAGGTAAAAATCAACTCAAACTATTTCTAGAAGGAAATGCTAGCAATCCTTCATGTAGTTAAAAAATGGAGACTTTATTTAATGGGTTGATACTTTAAGGTTAAGATAGATCATGATAGCCTAAAATATTTTTTGGAACAAAGACTATCATCAAAAGAGCAACAAAAATGGGTCACTAAGATGTTCAGATATGACTTTGAAATTATATACAAGAAAGGGAAGGAAAATATTGTGGCCGATGCACTTTCTAGGAAGGATGAAAAAGATGAAGCCTTATTGTGTACCCTTTCAATATTACAAGAAAATTGGGTGGTAGAAGCCAAAGAAGAGTGTCAAAATGATGTTGCAACAAGTAATCTCATCTAACAAATAAAAAGTGACCCTAGTAGTTCAGATAAGTTTTATTTAAAAGGGGGTATTCTTTGGTATAAAGACTTCTTGTATCACTGCAAGAATTCCACTCTTAAATACAATATTCTCAAAGAACTATATCAGTCCCCAATTGGTGGTCATTCGGGATTTTTGAGGACATATCATCAGATCAAGCAAGATTTATTTTGGGAAGGGCTAAAAGATGATTGTTAAAAAATATTAACTGAATGTTTGGTTTGTTTAAGAAATAAGGGGGAACAACTAAGACACCAAGTCTCTTGTAGCCTTTGTCTATTCCTAGCCAACATTAGGAAGAGGTATCCATGGACTTCATCATAGGGCTTCCCAAATCTAAAGGTCATAATGTCATCATGGTAGTAGTTGATCACCTCACTAAATGTGCACATTTCATTGCATTATCACATCCTTTTACAACGAGTATAGTGGAAAAAAATTTCTTGGAGAATATCCAAAAGCCACATGGTACACCTAAGGTTATTATTAGTGATCATGATCCTATCTTTACTAGTCACTTTTGGAAAGATTTATTCTCATGTTTGGGTACTCAATTGGCTCGTAGTTCTTCATACCATCCTCAATTATATGGGAAAAGTGAGGTTGTTAATAAATATTTAGAAGGATATCTATGTTGTTTCACTTCAAAAAAACAATCTCAATGGATAGATTGGCTACCTCTTGCAGAATTGTGGCACAATGCTTCTTTTCATAGCTCATCAAAAATATCTCCATTTTTGGCACTTTATGGATATCATCCTCCTTCCATCACATCATCATTAAAGGTGTCACCAAGAGTTCAGGTAGTAGAGGACCACTTGCTTCATCAAGAGTAGGTACTTTAAAGACTCAAGGAGAATTTAGTTATGGCACAAAATTGAATGAAACAACAAGCAAACCAACATCACGGTGAAAGAAATTTTGATGTTGGGGACTGGGTCTTCTTGAGATTATAGCCTTATAAACAAATATCAATGAAGAAACAAAAAAATAATAATAAGTTGTCTCCAATATATTATGGACCATACCAAATCATGCAAAATATTGGTAGTGTTGCCTATAAGCTTGAATTGCCACCAACAACAAAGATACATCCAGTTTTTCATGTTTCTTGTTTGAAGAAGGTACAATACTACCAAAACTTGATGAAGAAGGAAGAATAATTTTGGAACTAGAGTGCATTCTTCAAAAATGCACGAAGAAGCTAAGGAACAAATCCTTGACTCAGTATCTCACCCAATGGAAGAACTTACTAGTTGAAGAGGCCACATGGGAGGATGAGGAGTTCATTCAAAAGAATCCATACTTGGTTAGCATTGAGGAAAATGCTTCTTTCAAGAGAGGGGGCATGTTACACCTTTAATATTGGTGTATATAGGTTTATGAATAGTCAACTTGTGGCTATCTTAATCTTTAATTAATTCATGTTATCATTATTATATTATTATTTGGGTTGGTAGGTTGGCCTAGGTGTTATGTAGGGTTGTGTCTATTCAACCTAAGCATAATTAGGTATATATAGGAGGTTGTGAGTCTTATTTCAACATTATATTGTGAAGTTTTTTCTCATTGGAAATATTTTGAGACTAACCCCTCAAAGTGGCCTATTACTCTCAATTATCAAGTATGTCTATAATATTTCATATTATTTCTTCTATTGTGAAAGCTATTTCATTATAGAAGGTGCACATGTGGGTTAGCATATTGTAATCACAAATTTTGTAATTTATCATTTGTGGCGATAATAAGAAGTTCATATTTTGTTCTTGTAATTGTTGTTGTTTCTTTATTTTTTCTATGTGTTTATGGTATTAAGGGGAGCACCCTTCATCAAGTGGTATCAGAGCTAGAGTTCATGAGTGTTTAAACAGATCATCAATTGTGGGGTAATTCACATCAGGACTGTGGTTTGGGCTAAGCATGTAGAAAAAATTTCAATTGTGAAGCAATTTGCACTAGGGTTTTAGCAGAAGCGTGAAATGCCTCCATGAAGAGAGCATGGTGGAAGAGTCAAAGATGTTACACCTGAGGATTTTAGAACCTTCTAGAGGCAAATGTAACTAATACAAGAACATATGTGTAGAGGAAAGGATCTTGGCATAGGAAATGATGAAAGTGAGGATGAAAGAGAAGAAGAAGGAAACATGAACCCAGACATAGTAGAGGAAGTTCTTAACCTAGAGGAAGTGAAGCTTTTTAAGGCCATTTCTAGTATTGGAAAAAGACCTAAGTTTGATGTTCCTACATTTTCAAGACAAACTAGAGGAATTTATCAACTAAATCAATGAACTAGAAGAGTACTTTCAATATGAAGATATTGAAGATCTAGATAGGGTCAAGTTTGTGAAGGCCAAACTAAAGGGTCATGCATAGATCTAGTGGTTGAGATTTAGTTGGATCAAAATAAAAGAGGAAAGGACAAAATCACTAGATGGGATCAAATGGTAGCTAAAATGAAGCAAAAATTCATTCCCATGGTTATGAGATTGATCTATTGAAGAAATACAAGGGTTGAAGCAAGCGAGAAAATCTGTTCAAGAGTATACCAAAGAGTTCTACCATGTTCTCATTAGCATCAGCCATGCAAAAGCTGATAAGAGTAAAGTGGCATGTTATCTTAATGGGTGAAGGCCAAGTATTTAAGAGGAGATGAGTCTTCTTCGAGTGACTAATATTGATGAGGTATACCAATTTTTCCTAAGAGTTAAGGAGAAGCTAAGAAAAAGTTTGATAACAAGAATAGTGTAGAGGCTACAGTGGAAGATTTGGCACATGATCTTACGGAGGCCAAAATGATGATCAAAAGAACAAGGATGAGGCTAAAAGTAGTAGCCACAACTAGAGGGGAAATAATTCCAATCATTTCCATTATTAGAACAATAGTGATTAGAGAGGAAGATGCAAAGGACAAGGATCTAGAAGAGGAGGCTTCCGTAGGAAATGTTTTCACTATGGAGGAGAAGGGCATAGAGCATTTGAATGTTCCCTACACTAAGAAAGGATAGATCAAAGAATAGAAGGCTAGGCTAGAGTTGTGCATGTTGATGAAGATGCCAAATTATCACATTCTAAAGATGTTGAAAGAGGAGAAGTCCTAGTTAACAAAAGAGTCCCACTAAGTGGTGAGAATGAACCTGATCAAAGAAGGAGATTGTTTCCCACAAGGTGCAAATGTGAAGATAAGTGTTGTGATGTGATCATTGATGGTGGAAGTATTGACAATCTAGTGTCTAAAATGATGGTCACAAAGTTGAAGCTGAAGTGACATAAAGACCCATGCCCATATTGTATTGCTTGCGTGCAAGATGACCACAAGGTCATGGTCAGTGAGCAATGCTTAGTGAAATTCAAGATTAAAAGCTACTAGGATGATGTACTTTATGATACCATACCTATGGACATATGTCATATGTTTTTAGGTGGGTCTTAGCAGTTTGACAAGCATGTTTTACATGATGGGCAAGCAAATATTTTGACAAAGGATGGTGTAAAACATAAGTTGAAGCCATTAAAGAAGAAAAAAGAAAAGGTATGTAGTGCTGCAAGTATATGTTTTACTGATGGAAATGAGTTTTTCCAATATATGAAGCATGAGCATATGTGTTATGCTATAATTCCAAAAGATGGTAAAGAAGAAGTAGAGGAGGTACCTACAAAAGTTGCAAATATATTGGGAGAGTTTTCTAATATTGTCTCAGATAATGTACCTAATGGATTACCCCCAATGAGGAAGATCAGTCACCAGATGGATTTGATTCCAGGAGCCTGTTTTCCAAACAAGGTAGTACACATAATGACACCAATAGAAAGTGAAGAGTTGAACAGACAAGTTCATGAGTTGTTGTAGAAGGGATTAATTTGAGAGAGTTTGAGTCCATGTGTCATACCTACAATAATAAAACCAAAGAAGAAAGAAGAATGGAGGATGTGCTATCAACAAGATCATAATCAAGTACAGATTTTCATAACCAAAGATGGATGATATTATGGACTGTTTGAATGGGGTTGAGTGTTTCACAAAGATAGACCTAAAGAGTGGGTACCATCAGATTCTTATTAGGGAAGAAGATGAGTGGAAGACTTCTTTCAAGACGAGAAAATTAAGGAATGTATGAGTGGTTAGTCATGCCTTTTTGGATAACCAATGTACCGAGCACTTTCATGAGGCTCATAAATGAGATACTAAAGGAGTTTCTAAGTAAGTTAATCGTTATTTACATAAATGATATTTTTATATTTAGTAATACATTGGAGGAGCATTTGATGCATATTTGAAAGATGTTTGATAAGTTAAGGGAAAAAATTTGTTGATAAACTTGAATAAGCGTAGTTTTTTGAAGGAGTTGTGTATCTAGGATTTGTAGTCTTGGCAGAAGGTTTGAAAATGGATGCAGATAAAGTGAAGTCTATTCTTGAATGACCTACTCCAAAGAGTGGTATAGAGGTAAGATCTTTTCATGGACTAGTTAGTTTTTATAGAAAGTCAATAAGAGGTTTTAACAGTATTTGTGGACCCTTAACTAAAACAATGAGAGGGGATAGAGAAGAATCTAAGTGGACTATAGGAGCTAATAAGATTTTTAATTTGTTGAAATAGAAAGTTACAAATCAACATGTTTTAGCACTTCCAAATATTAACAAGGTATTTCAAGTAGACTATGATACTAGTGGTACTATAATAGGAGCTATTTTGAGCTAAGAAGGTAGACATGTTGTTTATTTTAGTGAGAAATTGAATGGTGCAAAAATAAAATATATTTTTTATGATCAAGAACTTTATGCTATAGTTTAGGCATCAAATAATTGGAGAGACTATCTTCATCCTAAGGAGTTTATTTTGTATACTAATCATCAAGATTTGCAATATTTGAATAGTTAAAGAAAATTAAATCAAAGGCATTTGAAGTGGTTTGAGTTTTTGCAGAGTTATACATTTATTTTGAAACACAAGAGTGGGAAGTCTAATAGAGTTGTAGATGTTCTTGGTAGAAGAAGATTTTTTCTAATAGCAATGCAAATTGAAGTGGTTGGGTTCAAGGAACTTAGTAATTTGTATCTAGAGGATCCTGATTTTGGTGAAGTGTCGAAGGATAGTACAAAACCTACTTCTCTTGATAGGACAAAGTGGTTGGATTTCATAATTCAAGATGGTATGTTGTTCAAAGAAAGTCAGTTGTACATTCCAAGAGAATCTCATCAAGGAGAAGTACAATTGCAGCAAAATGTGAAGAAGTTTGTGGAGAGTTGTAGAGTATGTTAGATAGTAAAAGGAGTGAACCATAATATAGAGTTGTATCAGCCATTACCTATGCTAGAGAAACCATGGGAGGAAGTCAGCATGGATGTTGTTCTTGGATTATTGAAGACACAACCTAGGCATGATTCTATTTTTGTGATGGTTGAAAGGTTTTCCAAGATGACACATTTCATTCCTTGCAAGAAGACTAGTGATGTTTTTCATGTGGCAAAGTTGTTTTTTAAAGAAGTGGTGAGACTACATGGTCTGCCAAAGAATATAGTTTCATATTGAGTTACCAAATTTTTTGGGTATTTCTAGGGTACATTGTTGAAGTAATTGAAGATAAAGTTGAATTTCAATTCATCACATTATCCATAGACTGATGGATAGATAGAAGTTGTGAATCATGGTTTGGAAAATTTACTAAGATGTTTAGTTGGAGAAAACCCATAAGGATGGGATATGATTTTACCATTGGAAGAATTTTCATATAATAATTCTATCAATAGGAGTACTGGTAAATCACCATTCCAGATTGTAAATTGGAGCAGTCCTAGAAATGCTTCTAACTTGGGACAGTTGGACAAAGGAGAGATAAGTAGTGCTGAAGCAGAAGAGTCTGTTGAACATTTGAAGAACATCTATGAGGATGTGAGGAAGCACATCATAAAGATGAATACACAATACAAGGCTAATGAAAATGTGAAAAGGAGGTATAATAAATTTTAGACTAGAGATGAAGTCATGGTTTATTTGAGAAAGGAGTATTTTTTAGTTGGTATGTATAATAAGTTGAAGATGAAGAAGTTTGGACCATGCAAGATAGTGAAAATTCATGATTCTAGATATGCCTATAAAGTGGAGTTTCCTGCTAAATTGAATATTATTTCACCTGTATTTGACACTTTAGATTTGACAACATATTATGAAGGAGGTGATGGAGATGAAGTTACAAAAGTCCAATGGAGTATTCTAGCAGCTAGTTTGGCTACAAAAGAGATTGAGGTGATACTGGATAGTCATGTTGGAAAAATTACAATGAACAATACTTGGTAAAATGGAAAGGGAGGCTAGTAGAGGATTCATCATGGCTAGCAAGGGGGACGATAACCATCTTGGTTTTCCTATGAACACCTGAGATGTGACAGAGTCACTTCTCAAATTACCCTAGGTGTCTGATGCAGGAGCATCCTAGGTGTGAGGGCAATCTTGCATCACCCAAAAAAAAAAATTTATTTTTCAGCCTTTTCTATTTTAATTAGGACTAGTAGACAAGAGGATTACTATTTTTAGTAAGTTTTTCATATGAGCTTAGAATGTCCTAATTTTAGAGGTGGATGTTCATCTTGGATATATTAGCCTACTAGTTGAAGCTCAGTGCCATATCATGTGTATTCATGGGTTTATTACAGATTTTTGGTTTGCAATTTTGGTATATAAACTTAGGCTCATCGTTTGAAGCCTTCAAGTGCCCAGATGAGGTCCAAAAACTTGATGGATAGGTTTTTGTGCCAGTTTAGGCCTATAGGTCCAGAGTTAGTGTTTTTGAAAAGTGGGTGTAATAGCCAATCAAAGAAATGGTTCAATAGTTATGGTCTTTTGAAGTTGGGCTGACCAAAACATCCAAAATAATTGTCAAAAGTATATTTGGCCAAATTTATATGTATTGTTAGGGTCTATCAATCCTAGGTATTAATTTTGAGTGTCTAGAACCTTCCAAGGTGGCACAAAATTGCCTATTTAAGAAATGCTTGAACGTTGTCTAACAAAGCTCTAGGCGATAGTTCGCAACTTTGTCTTGTAGATTATGCTAATGAAGGCACCCGTGTGGGTTAGCATATTGTAATTGTGAAATATGTAATTCCACACTTGCAATGATAATAAGAAGCCCATATTTTGTTCTTGAAATTACTATTGTTTCTTTGTCTAATATGTGTCTGTGGTGTTAAGGGGAGCACCCTTCATCAAGTTCTGCACATCATCCACAGACTGGTGGACAAACAAAAGTGGTGAATAGAAGTCTGGGTAGTTTGCTAAGGTGTTTAGTAGGAGATAATCCAAAAGGACGAGAATTCATTCTACCACAAGTAGAATTTTCTTACAATAATTCTATGAATAGGAGTACTAGTAAATCACCATTCCAAATTGTGTATAGAAGTAGTTGTTACATATTGTGCCCCCCTGCCAAATATTTGAATTTTAAATACTGCTCACCCAACGGTCACTTCTCGGTTTAATGTTATTTTAAACATCCCAGGAATATCGAAAAAAGTAAATGATTGAACCTTATGGTATTCATTATTTCCTAGGTATATTTCTGCAGGCCCGCAAGTCCCCCATCGTCAGGTCGAAAGATATCTACAGTTGGCTATCTTGCTATGGGAAGTTGTATAGTCCTTTGCCATAGCGACATAGCACCTTTTGGCTACATGGCACACACGGTGGGCCCTCCTTTTCCTTGTTGTTTCTTTGGCGTTGGGTTTTGATAAATCGATGGTGGGTGCTATGGCACTATTGGAAAATATGTGTTCCTCACCATTAGTGACATAGCACCCAGATGAAAAGTGATACTGCGGCGAAATCAGAAGGAAAGCGGGTCCCAAGCATGCCTCATCAAATACCAGTGATGAAATTTGGCACACACGGTGGCACCTTAGGCAACGTGGAAGGATGACTATGCTTGGAACAAGTCTTTGATTCGTCACCAGCTGGGCAATTTGTTGATGTCAGCAATTACCTGGACCCATGCCCCCTTCAAATGCATGAAGATTTCCTCGCCCTTGGATCAGTCTGGATCGACGGTAGGCGCTATCTCGTTATGGAAAGTTGCAAGGATATTATCCATAGTGACATAGTGCCTCGATGATGCATGGCATAGATGACATCATGGGCCCGCCCTTCTCCAAAGTAATATTATGACTTGTCCTCGGCGGCAGTTGTCAAGTGGGTCATAGTACAACGGTGGTATTTCATTGGTCCACTCAACCAACTCGATGTGCAGTTGTATAATTTTGTTGCTCACCATAGATCTTGAAAAATCAATGTTGGGTGCTATCTCGCTATGGAAAACTGCAAAGATATTACCCATGGCGACATAGCGCCATTGTGCCACATGGATTGATAGGGCTAGGTCACACCAAGATGAAGATGCTAGGTGGTTGCTAAGTGGTTCGTGGGCCCAAGTTTTCAAGTTTCTTTTAAGGAGATAGCGCAGTAATATGACGAGTCTTCACGATCGTCAGATCAGTCTAAATCCATGGTGGGCACTATCTCGCTATGGGAAATTTCTCGAAGGATACGCATAGTGACATAGCGTCTCGGTGACACGTGTCTCAATGGGTCTAGTGGAGGCAGTAACGGTTAGATGCGCTGGCAGTTAATGTGACTGTCACAGTTGGAGTTTGAGGAATTGGCACAATTAGTAAAGAGAGATTGGTCAACCTCAAGAAGACCTTGTGGGGTGGAAAAGTGAAAAGAGATCGTTGGTGCACATGGCTCATTCTGATGCTAGGGTTATGTTGACCTGCTGACCACGTTGGTTCGTGAAGTGGGAACAAGGGATACCGAGGTTTTTTCCATAATCCAATCTTATGATCGATTCAACCCACCCTAGAGTAAATACGAAACAAGGAAGAATACTCCACCTCCGATCCAATCCATCTACTTGGTCAGAGCACAGTTATGGCACCGTTTCTATCTTTTCGAGGCCCTTTATAGTTAAAAATTGAATTT
Source organism: Cupressus sempervirens (assembly GCA_028749045.1). Classification (NCBI taxonomy): domain Eukaryota; kingdom Viridiplantae; phylum Streptophyta; class Pinopsida; order Cupressales; family Cupressaceae; genus Cupressus; species Cupressus sempervirens. The sequence continues at coordinate 379,867,512 of CM053786.1, forward strand.
CATGGTACCAAAAACCTATATTCAGATCGGATTTTCTTCTGGATCCCCATGATTGTTCTCTACAGGTCTTCAATGTAGTGGTTGGGTAGTAACTTAAGTTGGAGGACATCTCAATTATGCCTGAGCTATAAAGGAAACTTCTAAAAAATTTGAAGAGGTGGACCTTTCTCTATTTTCTCTATTATTGCTCTGCAGATTCTCAGTGTAAATTCCCCTGTGCCTCTGAACTACATGATTTTCTGCCTTATCTCTTTTAGCCATTGGTATGAAAGTGCAAGAACTCTTTGCCTCTTACTGGTTTTTTATAGAGATCTATGATATGCATGACTATATCTCTTTGGCCTATGAATGATAAAGAAGTGAATCTCTCTTTCCTTGTGTCATTCATCTTGGTCTTCTGCTCTGCATGTGATTATTAGATTAAAGCAAGTCTGAATGTGTATATCCTTAGTTTTATTATGGTTCAATAGTGCATATATGGGTAGAGATTGGTCGGAACACTCTATTTTGGTGCATCACCTCTTTAGATTAGATTAGGTAGATTTTCTTTCATGCTCTTCTTCTCTCTTTTCCTCTCCAAGAGTAGTTAGGTGCATCTTGATAGTAAGAGGAAGCCGACCTTCTCTAGAGACTCAACCTCATAGTTCAAGTCCCATAGCTTGGAGGTTGTTTGGATGTTTCACTAGGTTGTCCTCATGCATAGGCTTTGGAAAAGGGTGCAAACCTTAGTGACAACAGTTTTTGGCACGCCCGGTGGGACAACTTTTCAAAAAACTTCAAGCCTATTGGTGTCAAAGGGAAGATTACAAGATCAATACCAAGGAGATAGTATTGGCTTGAGTGTTTAAGCCTTCAAGAGGCTCATTCTTCAAAGTACTTGGCGACTCTCAGCTTCAAATACATATCTAGTTCCGAACCAAAGTTGCAGTGATTCATGCCCAGAGCTGAAACAAGGGCATCTTCTAGAGGTAAGTTTCAGTATCAAGAGCTTTCATTTTCAAACCCTAGAAGAAGGAAGACTAGAATATCTTTATCACCAGTTATGAGTGCAATAGTAACAAATACACCTACAAGATCTATCTCTACTCCTCCTGTTGTTAGATCTCAGCCTAGACTACCATCAATACATATCAATAGATCACTTCTCTATATGGCGTTGCCTAGAGCTCATACTTTTTCCACCTTTAATGGTGGGAGCCCTCTCTTATTAGCCCGAAGACATGACATACCAGTAGCTGCCCTCAAAGGTATACCAGAGTTTACTGATGAAACTTCTATCTCTCCGTCAGAACACATTCAAGAGGTTGCAAATGTCTGTAATATCCATGGTATTACAGAGGAGGATGTTGTAGTTAGACTCCTAGCCTCATCCTTGAAAGGAAAAACAATATAATGGTATAGAGGTTTAGCTCATGGTTCTATAACAGATTGGGATGGATTATGAGCAAGATTCTGCAAACATTTTGAGGGTAAAAGTGACTATTTGTCACTTTTAGAGCAGTTGACTACTATAAAAAGAGTCCCCAATGAATGTATGAATGATTTTAATTATAGATTTAAAAATACATGGGATAGAATACCTACTTCAGTGAAGCCTACCCCTAATAATGCCTTCTTGCATTACCTTAGAGCTTTTAATAGTGATATTGTCACTACAATCCAAACTATGGGAGGAGATACCCTGTCTAATGCTTATGACATAGCAATAAAATTAGAGAACATCCTAATACAAGGAGGTAAACTAGCTCCAAGGCCTCCTATGCCCTTCTTTCCTGATGTTCCAAATCATCAACCAGCAATGGCTCCTCTTCCCACAACTTCTACATCACAATCCCTTACCCCAGTCCCTCAAGCTTCCACATCCTCAAATGGGATAGATGAAATCAAGGAGATGATGCAATCTCTGATGCAGAACATGGATAAAAGAGAAAAGAACCTAAAGAAAAGATTGCAAGATTATGGGAAGAAACTGGAGGATAACTCCTCTATGATGCAGAAAGTAAGAAACAATGTGGTGACTTTAGAAAGATAGCAAGCTCAAGGTAGTAAGCCTCATCAATTGCAATATCAAACTCCAAGCAGTGGTAGGCCTCCAAATCATAATCATTGGAACAATTCTTTTGATTAGAATAGGTAGGGTGGCCATGCTTCAACCTCAAATGTAAATCAAAGTAGGGCCATAGTCCCTCAAAACAATATGCCTCAAGATCAAGATTTTTGTCCCTCCTGTAACTACTCTTATGCCTATTGTATGTGTTAGAAGGCTGAATCTTTTATGTCTTTGACAGTCCAAGAACCTGTAGCAAAACAATCATACAAGGAGGACCAATTTAAAGATGCCTCGGATATGCAAAGACAGGGCGATTGCTCTTTTATGAATCATCAGATGGAGGAGTATTGTAATGTAAACCAGGATTCCATTGCTCATAACACTAGAAGAAAAAGAAGAGCTATGGAAGATGTTGTCCCTCCTCCTCCCAATCAGGCCTCAACTTCAAATGCAATATCTCATGAGCAAGAAGCAAATAATCAATCAAGTACCTTTCAACAACAAAGGCAAAATCATGGCAGAAAAGATACAAGTTATCATTAGGTTATTCCATCTCAACCTCATACAATTGCAGCTCCCAAAGCTTCTACCAAAACACCTTCTATGCCATTTAGTGTAGTAGAGCAAATGAAGAAGACAAATGTGAATATCTCCATGTGGGATGCTATTGCTACTATACCCATGCAAAAGAGGTTGTTGCAGCAAAAATTGGAAACAAGTGAACCAAAGGATCAGACACTCAACATGGAAAGTGCCACAAGCCTATTACAACCATCAAGGGAGGTAGAAACAAGTAAAAAGGTTAGACCTCCTCCATTCTATGTTTCTCTAATTATAGGGGGCAAACTAGTCCATAATTGCATGATTGATTCAGGGGCTAGCAGTTCAGTGATGCCTAGGTGTGTTGCTGATGCTTTAGGAATGAAATATGAGCCCATTGTTAGGGATGTATTATAGTTGGATGGTAGTATTCTCAAGACTGTAGGGATCCTTAGGAATGTGGAGATGGCCTTACATGCATGCCCTGGTTGTACTGTAACCCAAGATATCTCTGTTGCTGAGGTCAAGCCATATTTTGCCATTTGTCTGTCAAGAGACTTCACTACCCAAATAGGTGGTTTCATATCTTCTGATTGGTCATATATGTCTTTTTAGATGAGATATGGAGCCAATGCTTCAATTAGAGCACAGCCTCAAGCCCTCCATCATACTGAATCTTACACCCCTAACCCCATCAACATGAATTGCCCTATTCTAGAGATGGATGAGAATGACATAGTGAATGAGCCCACCACTTCCCTAGCAAAGATACCTGATTTTTTCTTGGATGAGTGGGCTAACACATATCAATTTGATCTTATGCCAGAAACCCTTGAGACAGGTCTCAGTACATATTTTATATTGGAGAAAGATGCTCTAGTTCCCAATCTTGTGGAGACTAAAAAAGATATGAGTGGGATATGGAGTATGTACTTTGACGGATCAAGGAATAAAAATGGATCAGGGGCTGGTGTGATGTTGATTTCTCCTGCGCAAGTAAAGTACTACTTCTCCCTTAAGCTCCAATTCAGTTGCACTAACAATGTAACCGAGTATGAATCCTTGATTCAAGGTCTCCTACTTGCTCAAAAAAGAGGAATCCAAGCCTTAAGGGTGTATGGAGACAGTGAGTTGGTGGTTAATCAAGTGAGGAATCATAATACCACCAAAAATGGTTTTCTCAAGTCTTATAAACATAGGGTATGGGATTTTCTTGAAGGTTTCAATGCATTTAATATTCAAAGCATCCCTAGAAAGGAAAACAGACATGTTGATAGACTTGCAGCAATAGGTGCATCTTATGATGTGTCGAGGAATCTTGAGGAGGAGGAGAAGCAAAAAATAAGGGTGGTAGTAAGGCCTGCTATCCCGATAACAACATCCATTGGCAAGTGTTTGAATCTGATGAGAAAATTGTAAGCTTCTTGTAGAATGAAGCAGAATTTTCAGGCAGGAACCAGTTGAGACTGCAAGATCAGTATGATGATCAGATCATTCATCTCAGTTCTAACAAATTGCCTAAGGGTCTCATGACCTTAGAAAGTGTTTTCGATCTTGATGACTAAACAAGAGGTAGAGACATGAACTTAGCTGCTAATGAAGATGATCACACTCCAGTCATGATTGTTGATGGAAAGTCCTTAAACATGGGGAAGGTATGTTCTGAAATTGAACAAGAAAATTTTATTCATCTATGTCAAGAATGTAATGATGTATTTTCTTGGACCTATGATGACTTAAAGGGCTTTGACCCAAGGTTGTTTCAGCACACCATAGATTTGATTAATGATGTAAAACCAGTAAGACAAAAATAGAGACCAGTGAACCCTAAAATTGAACCCTTAATGAGAAAGGAGCTATCCAAGTTGATTGAGGCGAATATATTTTTTCCCATCGAACACTCATCATGGGTAGCAAACCTTGTCCCTGTTAGGAAGAAGAATGGAGAAATTAGATTTTGTGTGGACTTTAGGGACCTTAACCAAGCTTTCCTTAAAGATCACCATCCTCTCCCTTCTATGGAGCAGATTTTGTCCAAGGTCAGTGGTTCAAAGAGATTTTCATTTCTTGATGGATTTTTTGGCTACAATCAAGTGCTGGTTAAAGAGTCTGATAGGTACAAGACTGAATTTACCACTAAATGGGGTACCTGTGCTTATTGTAAGATGCTATTTTGGCTAACCAATGCAGGTGTTATATTTTAGAAGGCAATGGAGATGGCCTTCAAAAGATTGATTGACAAGTTTTTCTTAGTTTACCTTGATGATATCACTGTGTACTCAAAGGATGTAGAAGATCATTTTGATCATCTAAGACAAGTATTCCTAAGATGCAAAGAGTTTGGGGTTTCCCTTAACCCAAGCAGGTGTGTCTTTGCATGGACCAAGGAAGGGAAGGAAAGTTTTGAAGAGATCAAGATAGCCATAGCCTCAGCCCCTACTCTCATGAATCCAAATTTTGAGAAATATTTCATCCTTTATACCCTAGGTGGTGAGTCAAGCATTTCTGCTATCCTGACTCAAAGAAATGATAAAGGTGACGAGCAACCCATAGCTTTCTTTAGTGAAGGGCTTAAAGAATATGAAGATAAATACAACTATGTAGAGAAGCAAGCCCTTACAGTCATCAGAGCTTTAAAAAAATTTAGACACCTCCTATCTCATAATAAGATTCATTTGTTAGTACCCCATGCCAGTGTGAAGGATTTCCTTTTGAGCAAAGATATTAGTGAGAAAAGAGCTGGCTAGATTACTAAAGTGATGGAGTATGATATTGACATTTAGATTACCAAGCTGGTAAGAGGGAGCGGGTTGTGTAAACAAATGTTATCATCTCAAGAACCTGATGAGGAAGCTGCTATGATACTGATAGAGCAACAAGAGGTAAGAAATAGTGACCCAAGGAGTTGGATGGATGATGTGATGAATTTCTTATTAGGCAATAGATACCCTCAAGGATTACATAGAACTAAAAGGAGACAGTATAGATTACATTCAATTCCTTATGTCATATTTGACGGTGTCCTCTCTAGAAAAGATTTTAATGGAGCCCTATTAAGATGCCTTGATATAGACCAGGCTGAAAGAATGATCAAAGAACTTCATGATGGTCCTGATGGTAGTCATTTCTCAACAAAGACAACTGCAACAAAGATCATGAGGGCTAGTTATTATTGGCCGTCCCTATTTCATGATTTTCATAGGTATATGAGGAAGTGTGAGAAATGTGCTTTCTTCTCTGGTAAACAGAAGCTTGCAGCTCTTCCCATTCATCCCATTCAGGTGGACCAGCCTTTTGCTCAATGGGGATTGGATTTCATAGGCCCTATTAATCCTCCTAATTCAAGTCACAAATGGATTTTAGCTGCTACAGATTACTTCACCAGATGGACAGAAGCAGTTGCATTGAAGGATGCCACTGAATCTTCAGTTGTTGAGTTCCTTGATGGAATCGTGACTAGGTTTGGTGCCCCTTCAACCATTATTTCAGATAATGCAAAGTCTTTTGTTGGAGCTCAGATTTGTGCATGGGTAGTGGATCATAATATCTATTTGAGAGCATCCTCAAATTACTATCCTCAGGGTAATGGTTTGGCTGAGTCCTCCAACAAGAACCTGATCAAGATCATGAAAAGGACAATAGAAGATAACCAGAGGTGTTGGCATAAAAAACTGAAGATTACACTATGGGCTAACAAAATAACACCTAAAAGGTCAACAGGGAATTCACCATTCGTGTTAGTTTATGGCAGAGAAGCAAGGCTTCCAATTTCATTGGAGTTCCCATCCCTAGAGCTAGCTCATCAACTGGAGTTGATTGAAGTTGATGCCATGATAGTAAGAATGGCAGAGCTGATGGAGCTAGAAGAGAAGAGAAATAAAGCCATGCAGACCTTAGAGACACACCAGCAGTAAGTAAAAAGGAGTTTTGACAGGACGGCTAGGGTCAAAATCTTCAGGGAGGGAGATTTGGTTCTGAAATGGGATGCAGATAGGGCAAAACCAGGAAGACACTCAAATTTTGATGCATTATGGAGTGGTCCCTATCTTATTGTCAATTGCAAACAGGCCAATGCTTTTCAGTTAAGCAGGCCTAGTGGTGAAATTTTGCCCATCCCAATCAATGGGATTTATCTCAAACCATGCTTCTGATGAAGGTTGAAGGTTTCATGTATATAAGTAGAGTAGTTTCTTTGTTTCCTGTTAGTTCCCTATTTTCCAAGAAGTGTACAAGCACAGCTATCTCTCTATGAGATAGCCAATTTTCTCGAAGTTTTGTGGTTGCAAAAAGAAGGTTTTGGTCTCTAGTTCTAGTTGCAGAGACAAAGGTATTAGGGTTTTCCTCTCAAAGGTAGGGTTAGGGTTTCACAGTGTACGCAGGATCTACATCTTTTGACTCTATAGCCCAATGGATGCATGAGGTCACTGGTCTATGCATAGCAGGCTAGCATCCCCTGTGAGTCACCAGAAATGTTACATATTGTGCCCCCCACCAAATATTTGAATTTTAAATATTGCCCGCCCAACAGTCACTTCCTAGTTTAATGTTATTTTAAACATCCTAGGAATATTGAAAAAAATTAAATGATCGAACCTTATGATATTCCTTATTTCCAAGGTATATTTCTGCAGGCCCGCAAGTCCCCCATTATCAGATCGAAAGATATCTACGGTTGGCGCTATCTCGCTATGGGAAGTTGCACGATCCTTTGCCATAGTGACATAACGCCTTTTGGCCGCGTGGCACACACGGTGGGCCCTCCTTTTCCTCATTTTTTCTCTAGCACTGGGTTTTGATAAATTGACGATGGGCGCTATGGCGCTATCGAAAAATCTGTGTTCCTCACCATTAGCGACATAGCGCCCATACGGAAAGTGATACTGCGGCGACATTAGAAGGAAAGTGGGTCCCAAGCATGCCTCGTCGGATACCAGTGATGAAATTTGGCACACACGGTGGGACCTCAGGCAACGTGGAAGGATGACTATGCTTGGAATGAGGCTTTGATTTGTCGCTAGCTCTGCAATTCGTTGATGTCAACAATTACCTGGACCCACACCCCCTTCGAACGCATGAAGATTTCCTCACCCTCGGATCAGTTTGGATCGACGGTAGGCACTATCTCGCTATGGAAAGCTACGAGGATATTATCCATAGCGACATAGCGCCTCGGCGACGTGTGGCACAGACGACATCATTAGCCCACCCTTCTCCAAAGTAATATTACTGCTCATCCTCAGTGGTAGTTGTCAAGTGGGTCATAGTACAACGGTGGGATTTCATTGGTCCACTCAACCAACTCAGTGTGCAGTTGTACAATTTTGTTGATCACCATAGATCTCAGAAAATTGACAGTGGGCGCTAGCTCGTTATGGAAAACTGTGAGAATATTACCCATAGCGACATAGCGCCATTGTGCCATGTGGATCGGTAGGGCTAGGTCACGCCAAGATGAAGATGCTAGGTGGTTTCCAAGTGGTTCGTGGGCCGAGGTTTTCAAGTTTCTTTTAAGGAGATAGCACAGTAATATGGCGAGTCTTCACGATCGCCAGATCAGTCTAAATCCATGGTGGGCGCTATCTCGCTATGGGAAATTGCTCAGAGGATACACATTGTGACATAGTGCCTCGATGACACGTGTCCCAATGGGTCTGGTGGAGGCAATAACAGTTAGATGCACTGGCAGTTAATGTGACCGTCAGAGTTGGAGATTGAGGAATTGGTGCAATTAGTAAAGAGAGATTGGTCAACCTCAGGAAGACCTTGTGGGGTGGCAAAGTGAAAAGAGATCGTTGGTCCACGTGGCTCATTCTGGTGTCAGGGTTATGTTGACATGCTGACCACGCTGGTTCGTGAATTGGGAACAGGGGATATAGAGGTTTTTTCCATAATCCAATCTTATGATCAAATCCAACCACCCTGGAGTAAATACGAAACAAGGAAGAACACTCCACCTCCGATCCAATCCATCTACCTGGTTAGAGCACAGTTATGGCACCATTTCTATCTTTTCAAGGCCCTTTTTAGTTAAAAATCAGATTTCATTGTACCAAAAAGCTATATTCAAATCGGATTTTCTTCTAGATCCCCATGATTGTTCTTTGCAGGACTTCAATGTAGTGGTTGGGTAGTAACTTCAGTTGGAGGACATCTCAATTATGCCTGAGCTATAAAGGCAACTTCTAAATTTTTTGAAGAGGTGGACCTTTCTCTGTTTTCTCTGTTATTGCTCTGCAGATTCTCAGTGTAAATTCCCCTACACCTCTGAACTACATGATTTTCTGCCTTATCTCTTTCAGCCATTGGTATGAAAGTGCAAGAACTCTTTGCCTCTTACTGGTGTTTTGTAGAGATCTATGATCTGCATGACTGTATCTCTTTGGCCTATGAATGATAATATAAGTGAATCTCTCTTTTCTTGTGTTATTCATCTTGGTCTTCTGATATGCATGTGATTATTAGATTAAAGAAAGTCTGAATGTGTATATCCTTAGTTTCATTCTGGTTCAATAGTGCATATATGGGCAGAGATTAGTCTTAACACTCTATTTTGGTGGATCACCTCTTTAGATTAGATTAGGTAGATTTTCTTTCATGCTCTCCTTCTCCCTTTTCCTCTCCAAGAGTAGTTAGGTGCATCGTGATAGTAAGAGGAAGTTGGCCTTCTCTGGAGACTCAACCTCATAGTTCAAGTCCCACAGCTTGGAGGTTGTTTCCATGTTTCACTAGGTTGTCCTCATGCATAGGCTTTGGACAAGGTTGCAAACCTCAATGACAACAGTCGTCTAAGAACTACACCAGAGTTGAGGAAGATGAAGAAAGGAGAGAAGACTAGCATTGAGGTAGAAGACTTTGTTGAACATGTCAAGGACCTACATGAGGAGGTATGTGCACATATTACCAAGATGAACTTGTAGTATAAGGCTAGAGCAGATCAAAAGAGGAGATATAAAGCACTCCAAGTTGGTGATTTGGTTATGGTGTACTTGAAGAAGGAATGATTTCTAGTGGGCACCTACAACAAGTTGAAAATGAATAAATTTGGTCCCTGCAAGATTTTGAAGAAACATGATTTAGGAAATGCATATGAAGTGGAATTTCTATTTGGGATCCATATTTCCCCTATTTTCAATATTGTGGACTTAACAAAATATCATAACGATGGTGTAGAGGATTTGATACTAGAGCCATGTCCCATTCCAACTTCTAAGAAGGAAGAGATTGAAGAACTTTTAGATAGTTGTGTGTGTCGGAGTACTAGAAACATGTAGTGTGAGGAGTACTTAGTGAAGTGGAAGGGATCAATAGTAGAATTTTGGCAAATAAATGACTGTGTGACTAAAAACTTTAGTCTCAAGACCAAAAAATTTAGTCATGTGACTAAGACTGATCAAATTCTAGTAATTTTTTGCAATTTATAAGTGATTAAATAAATGACTAATTTGATCATCGGGTAAAATCACAAGGTTAGATAAGTATAAGTGACCAAATAAATGATCGAATAAATGACTAAACAATTGGTCACTAATAATTAGTCACCTAAATAAATAACTAAATGAATGATCAGTGTTTTTCTATCATATTAGTACATTTTAAAAATATTTTTATAATTTTTATTACTCATTGATGGATTTTTTATCCTATGTATACATCATTATCCATAAACTTCCTTGAATGTCCTCTCAACCAATATTAAATTATAAATGAACCCAAAATAACCCCAATCTACACTCAAAATCCTCAAAATTAGTCTATGAACTCCTCTAATTTTATCTATACAATGGGAAATTTAGGTGAGATTTGTTTAGTTATCAATTACTTCCTTGAATGTCCTCTCAACTAATATTAAATTATAAATGAACCCACAATAACCCCAATCTACACTCAAACTCCAAAAAAATAGTCTATTAACTCATCAAATTTTATTTATGAATTGGAAAATTTAGGTGAGATTTGTTTAGTTATAATAGAACATTTCATCTTGCTAAAAAAAATGATCCGTTTCTATTATTAAATAATTTTCTTCAATATGAATTTAAAATGTATAAGGAAACATATATGCATAATTTGTATCAAAAACATTTGAGTTTCTCCTTTATTTTGTCAAAATTAGAGCTTTAATATATTAGGGTATGTGTAATGAACCCATTTTGTAGGTCATTCATTTCTTTACAACTTTTTCTTTTGTTTGTATTCTGAGCCGTATTCTACCTGATTTTTCTACTAAGTATACTTAGAGCTTCCTCGGTATTAGGTATGTCAAATAGTTATAAAGGACGAGTCCCCCTTGATATCATATATGATGATTATGTTCATATATTGGTTCTCAAATAAGTTAACCTTCCAACTTAATCAAATGTAGATAAACTTGGGAGAATACTTCTAGATCTAATATATGACTTATGATTTTTTAATATCTTTATGGTATTATAACTGTCGATATATGTACTTTCTCAATTTATATATATATTTCCAATCTCCCCTCCCAACTTTCTATCCTTAAGACCCTCAGTCACTCCTCTGAACATATATCTTCTGCAGCTGTAATCATTCTCTACATTATTTTACTTTTATCGAATCTATGTTACTGCAATAGTAAATAGTTTTAGTACTGTCTAAACTGGTTATCATAAGGAAACTCTTTACACCACATATCACTGGCACGTTCTCGGGTAATTCCTTAGTATAGGGAGCATGAACTTCTGGTTTAACTACAAGTTATTATGACTGTGTTCTTCTTTCTATCCAAACCATCAATAGATACCTTGTGCCTTATCTTTGGGTGAGTCAATTTTGTTTCTCTTATCATCAGTTATTGTTGATAGATTCTTCATTATTACTTATCATAGGTGGCATACTCCTCGCTAACCAACTATGCCTATTTTCTTTTCTTAGCATTGATGTATGAGATAGCTGTCTGCCATAATGGAAGTGAGCTTCTGCTATAGATTTGAATTCTCCATTTCAATCTCTAAAATCCTGCCCGCTCCGATCGGTAGAATATGCCTACAAATGATAGTAGATTGGTCTCTCTTTGTGGATGTTCCATGCTAGATATCAACGTCTATTTTGTTTTTTGAATCCCTTGACTGATATATACTCTTCTTTTCAGATCTTTGACTCATTATATCTAAGCCCACGCTCTTCTGTATTCACTCAATTCCATCTATCATGTGGTTTGGTCATATGAATTTCCACAATTGCTTGATATATGTGGGTTACGCATTGTCTTTCTCCATTGCATATTCGTTAGTTGGAATAATATCACCTATATTCCTAGGATATTTATTTTACATTTTATCGCCTAAGTCACTGTCTTCTGCTAGCACTGATTTTTATTCCTTTCCAATTGTTGAGTCCATATAGATTATGTTTGCAAGGTAAGGTTCCATATTTTTATTTAATAGTTGTGTCTAATTCTCAGTATCTGATAAGTAATCATTCTTCGTTCCTAAATATCTATGGAATGGCCGCTATATTGAAGGGATGCAACCCATCAAGCATGCTTATATTACTATATAAATTACATTATAATTTATTCTATTATTAATTAATTTATCATTAAATTTTATAAATATCACAAAATATAAATTATTTATTTATCACAAAATATTTATATTATAATATATATTATAATTTAATAATATATCAACTATATTATTAGATTATTATTATTATAACATGATATGATATTATTACATAATTACAATGTAATATTAATTTATAAAAATATTATTATTTTTAATATCATTATTAATATTACTTTATATAAAACATTTATTTATTATTTAAATTATATACTAATATGGGGACATCACAGTCCTCCCCTCTCAAATTTGCTTGTCCTCAAGCAAAGACAACTTATAAGACTATCTACATGCAAAGTTAATATCCTTATGATATAAGAAAATATAAGCATATATTGAATATAAATATTGATACATAAATACACAAAGTAGACACATGAATGCATAATAACACAAAGCATACACGATGTAGACAGATGATGCATGAAGGCACAAAGCAGACACGATGTAGACAGATGATGCATGAAGGCACAAAGTAGACACGATGTAGACAAATGATGCATGAAGGCACAAAACAAACATGACGTAGACACATCATACATTCTATAATTTAATTTTCACAATAAAGTAGAGTAAAGGGAATGATTTATAAAATATACTTCCCTAATATGCCTTTTGATCATAGACCTGCAACACAAATAATTATTAGCATATAATAGATCTAAAGAAAAGATGAGTTTTGTGATGATTCCTTCCCTTCTTATTATGATCATCTTGAGATGGTAGATTTATGGTGCAAAGGGCGCATGAAACAAGCTACAAGTGGTTCTCTGGAGGATATCCGTCATGTGCTTGTATTTACTCCGCCTCTCCCTCCACCCACTCCCTACCTTAGGATATCATAATGTGGTTGAGAAGATTAATCTAATGAACATAATTATTTGACACAGGAATCTTTCTCTCTCCTTATTACGATCATCTCGAGATGGTAGATTGACGATGCAAAGGGCACGTGAAACAAGCTACAAGCGATGCCCTAGAGGATATCTGTCAGGTGCTCAAATTTACTCTGCCTCTCCCTCCACCAACTCCCTATCTTAAGATATCATAATGGGGATGAGAAGATGAGTGTTAAATTTAATTTACTTAGTTTATTTGAAAGATTTCTTCTTATAGTACTAGGCAACCTTCTCTCTCCTAGTTATTATCATCTCAAGATGGTAGATTGACGGTGCAGAGGGTGCGTGAAACAAGCTACAAGCAGTTCCCTAGAGGATATCCGTCAAGTGCTCGAATTTACTCTGCCTCTCTGTCCACCAACTCCCTATCTTAAGAGATCTTAATGTGGATGAGAAATAGAGCCCTATGTTCCTAATGTCATCATGATTCCTTAAGAATGTATCTTAACATATATACATGTATCCATTAATTTGATACTTATCTAATTTTCATGTTTATATATTCACATCTATCATGCAAAGTATAATCTATCATGATTTGCATAGAAATCATACGATATCCATCATAATAGATAAGTTATTGAAAGATCATCACATTTTAATAACTTCTACACATACACGTGATAATTATTTGGAAGTAATCACTTACATAGGGAATAGGCCCATATAAAGTCACATGATCATAGTCTTCTTTGATTGTGACAACTTTTTAGAGAAACCATCTCAACATGGTTTACTCCCTCTTAATCAATATGATTAGGTTCACTGAAGGTTAGCTAAATAACACCGTCAGTATTCTCCCTCTGAATCTTAATCGCCCTCTTTTCCTACAAGAACATTCTCGAAGAAAAGATCAAAGCACATAATTCTAATAGAAAATAAAGAATAAAAAAGAGACTAGAATGAATAGATAATACTCAAAAGGATAATATATTTCATATTAACAAACTTTTATTTAATCCTGTATTTCTTTCAACATTAATATTGTAATTGAAAACAATTGTCTATTAATTAATTCCATAACCAATTAGCATTCTACATAATTCTCCAATATAGTCATGGATCATAGGTATTTGAATGTTCACTATTTGTAATACAAGATGTGTTAATAGATCATTGTAGGCATGATGGTATTAATATTTCATAATAATAATATAACATACCTACTTACCTGTTATGAAGAGGTCCTTGTTATTCAAATGCCTTTGCAAATTAATATGAATGATTCTCCATAGCATGCTGATGAAGATTTAGGGTGTATTTTCGTACTTTGCATAAATAAGCCCTACACGATGTTTTTCCAAGGAAGAACGCTTAAGTCCATATTTGAATGCTTGTATGAATATTAATATTCACAGTTGTCACTCTTGTCCAACTTAGTTAGACTACTGAATTCCTTACGTTTAAAAGATCACAGAATAACTTGGAATCCAATTCACATTAGAAGTTCTTCCTCTTGTTTGTTTTCCATATCAGACACTTCATGGTTGGGAAAATCCTCAGCCCAAGGTTTTGAATGAACAACTTCGTCCGCGATATCACTATGAATATTGTTAATGTCTGGTGAAGCTTCTATTGATGTGCATCCCACTGAAGTCTAGAAGGCTGCACCAAGGCAGTGTTTCATAACTTTAACATTAAAGATTTCACAATTCTAGCTTTATAGCTTTCACATTAATGATCATAAACTCATTTTTGTAATGGATATTGTCCATAGCAAATCTGATTTCCTAATGGGTTTTTCTTCCTAAATGAATTCATATTTGTAACTGTTATGCGGCAGTTTGGAATTGTTATTATCTATGGCATCAGGATGATGGGAGTGGGGTTCGCCCTGCGCTGTAGTTTACGTACGGGCACAGGCAGTATTGCCTTCAACTCCCACTCGGTGGGATCCACGTGGAACATCTGTTATTGGCACTTTTCAAATAGTTGATTCCCTTCTGGTCCCTTCGTTTGTAAAGTGACCCTAAAGACTGCTACTGTGATGACAGGCTTTTAAATACCTTTCATTCTTTCAAGTACCTCCCTGCTTGCATCCTTTCTTGCAAATTTCCCATGCAAAGCACCTACAGAAAATAGAAGTGCGCTAGCTAGGATTGGACAGATTATCTTTTATGTTGTCTTTAAGTATCTGGATCCAAGTCTTTTGATTGTTTATTGGCTGTTCTTTTCCCTGATGACCCTTTTATCCTCTTCAAACTTTGTCCTCTAATTATCTTATGCTTGCTCCAGCTTATGTGCTAAATATCAATCCATCTATTGCCTCTTTTTTCTGTCTTGAATACATGGTCTCCATCCACTATATATTTCTTCTAGTTTTTATTGCGTGTTTGAGTTCTCCCTTGCCTTCCATGATCATGTCACGTAAGTTTACATAACTGTTCACCATTTATTGTGCTTATGAGTTATCATATGATATATCCACAAGATATTCGTGTAGGTTCTTATTCATGGACTTACCACTGTCATCACCATTTATTACTATATAGCATGTCACGATATAACCTTTTGACTGTAATGACCATAATGTGCACTTAATCTTACAAACCCCTTTACGATATATCTTGTCATGTATTTGGTATGTATAGGGTGGAATGATTTTATCTATTCCAAATATTATAATTATCATCTGCATTGTTATTGTTCCCATAATTTTTAATGGACATCCCCGATATTTCTGATTATAGAAGATTGTGGTTGTATTACTATCTATATACACACAGCCTTTTCTAAGAGGTAGATGCATCCCATTTCTTTACCAACATTAATAGATTTGTATGAGATAAAATTTACAGGATGGCAGGACAACCTACTTTGATACCACTTGTAATGAACCCATTTTGTAGGTCGTTCATTTCTTTACAACTTTTTCTTTTGTTTGTATTCTGAGCCGTATTCTACCTGATTTTTCTACTAAGTATACTTAGAGCTTCCTCGGTATTAGGTATGTCAAATAGTTATAAAGGACGAATCCCCCTTGATATCATATATGATGATTATGTTCATATATTGGTTCTCAAATAAGTTAACCTTCCAACTTAATCAAATGTAGATAAACTTGAGAGAATACTTCCAGGTCTAGTATATGACTTATGATTGTTTAATATCTTTATGGTATTATAACTGTCGATATATGTACTTTCTCAATTTATATATATATTTCCAATCTCCCCTCTTACCCAACTCTCTATCCTTAAGACCCTCAGTAACTCCTCTGAACATATATATTCTGCAGTTGTAATCATTCTCTACATTATTTTACTTTTATCGAATCTATGTTACTGCAATAGTAAATAGTTTTAGTACTGTCTAAACTGGTTATCATAAGGAGACTCTTTGCACCACATATCACTGGCACATTCTCGGGTAATTCCTCAGTATAGGGAGCATGAACTTCTGGTTTAACTACAAGTTATTATGACTGTGTTCTTCTTTCTATCCAAACCATCAATAGATACCTTGTGCCTTATCTTTGGGTGAGTCGATTTTGTTTCTCTTATCATCAGTTATTGTTGATAGATTCTTCATTATTACTTATCATAGGTGGCATACTCCTCGCTAACCAGCTATGCCTATTTTCCTTTCTAAGCATTGATGTATGAGATAGCTGTCTACCATAATGGAAGTGAACTTCTGCTATAGATTTGAATCCTCCATTTCAATCTCTGAAATCCTGCCCGCTCCGGTCAGTAGAATATGCCTACAAATGATAGTAGATTGGTCTCTCTTTGTGGATGTTCCATGCTAGATATCAACGTCTGTTTTGTTTGTTGAATCCATTGACTGATATATACTCTTCTTTTCAGATCTTTGACTCATTATATCTGAGCCCACGCTCTTCTGTATTCACTCAATTCCATCTATCATGTGGTTCGGTCATATGAATTTCCACAATTGCTTGATATATGTGGGTTACGCATTGTCTTTCTCCATTGCATATTCGTTAGTTGGAATAATATCACCTCTATTCGTAGGATATTGATTTTACGTTTCATTGCCTAAGTCACTGTCTTCTGCTAGCACTGATTTTTATTCCTTTCCAATTGAGGAGTCCATATAGATTATGTTTGCAAGGTAAGGTTCCATATTTTTATTTAAATAGTTGTCTAATTCCCAGTATCTGATAAGTAATCATTCTTCGTTCCTAAATATCTATGGAATGGCGGTTATATTGAAGGGATGCAACCCATCAAGCATGCTTATATTACTATAAAAATTAAATTATAATTTATTCTATTATTAATTTATTTATCATTAAATTTTATAAATATCACAAAATATAAATTATTTATTTATCACAAAATATTTATATTATAATATATATTATAATTTAATAATATATCAACTATATTATTAGATTATAATACTTTATTAATATATTGTGTTGCTATAATATAATAGATTATTATTATTATAACACGATATGATATTATTACATAATTAGAATGTAATATTACTTTATAAAAATATTATTATTTTTAATATCATTATTAATATTACTTTATATAAAACATTTATTTATTATTTAAATTATATACTAATATGGGGACATCACAGTATGGAATCTACCAAAATATAATAGAAGGATATTGTATTATAATTTTAAAGAGCTCTCTCTCTCTCTCTCTCTCTCTCTCTCACACACACACACGCGCGCGCGCGCGATCCTATTAGTGATGGATCTTAAGTATCGTTTTCCTAATGCATTCTCCTTCCTTATTCCATAACAAAATCTTTATGAAGACCTATCTCTAGAAAAGTACTAAAACTAAGTTAGTCACTGCATTTCTCATGATTTATACTACATAAGGAATGCAATGAAATACCAAAACACTTAAAAGACACAAATTAAGCTATAAATTCACAAGCATTTGTTTGATTTATATTTAGAAAATGAGCACATGAAAATTTGTGTTTCTTTCATTAATTTTATATGAACAACATGTGTTAAGTAGAAAGTTTTTTTATTTTTAAAATTATAATGTGGTCATTTTATAGAATTATTAACTAAATATTATAATAAATATCTAATTAATGTGAATAATAATAAGATAATAGATATTTTAAATTTAAGTGAGAAAATATTTTTTTACATTAATTAAAATTTATTTTATAATATTAATTATAAAATATACATATATCATAATCTATAATTAATAGTTCACATATTTTATACATGACATTTTAATTATAAAAATAAATTATAATTTTTTAAACAAAAACTCAAAAGAACTTTTTTCTATTGAAAATATAGAATCAACTAGTAT
Source organism: Cupressus sempervirens (assembly GCA_028749045.1). Taxonomy (NCBI): domain Eukaryota; kingdom Viridiplantae; phylum Streptophyta; class Pinopsida; order Cupressales; family Cupressaceae; genus Cupressus; species Cupressus sempervirens. Next base: position 379,885,858 of record CM053786.1, read on the forward strand.
AACAAGGATCAATCACCATCTTTTACATCAACATAAGCAGTATCTATGTATGATTTTACTTGGCATGTATAGCATCTATTTATATTTTTTCATGATTGTACATAAACTTTTTACACGGGCCTATACATAATGTTCAAAAAATTACAACAAAACTAGGAAGACAAAATCACAAAAAGAGCTTCTTTCAAAAATGTTTTTTTTTTCAATGCTAGCTCCATCCATCTTCATCTCCTTGTTTTGCATATTCCCTATGAGGGCCAGTATTCCAATGATCTTTAGTAGCCAAATCAGATGGATCTTCACCAAAAGCCTCTGATGTGTTCCCGTTCCATTCTGTTATCTGTGGTTCCATTCTGTTATCTTCTTCAATAGTGATTGTGTTGTAATCGATAGGTTCACTATACCTTGGGGCTTCAATTTGACTCCCCTCAACTTCATTTATATTTTGGATGTCTTTGGCAAAAAGGATGGTTACACCTTCTTTCAGCAAGCTATGGAATCTCTCCTTCGGAATCTGAATGGTGACCAAAACTGAGACATAATAACAAATTGTGTGAGTCTATAATTAAACTCAGCAAGGACCCTTTTTTTGCCTTGGAAAATCTCCTCATTTCTCTGCCTCCAAATAAACCACAGAACTTCAAAAGTAAGAACAATCCAAAATTCATTGAGTTTGCGATCAAATTTTTCCACATAACTAGCCAAGATAAACAAGACACATACAGACTCAAACCATTGAATCCAAATAGAGTGGACCAAACTTTAATAGCCCATGGGCATTTAAAAAACAAATGTTCATAAGATTCAACACAATTACAAACATCACATACAATTGTGACCTTAGAACCCTGAGACACATAATGACCAATTACATGCTTTTTCAATAGAAAAATCCACTTAAAACAAACTTTTTTGGGCTCCACATGAGAATGCCATAATAGTTCAAAAATTAAATGCCACTTATTGTTAGACCAATTCAAACCCCAAACTCAGTTAACTTCATTATAAAATTTATCACTATCATTCATCATATTATAAATTTTCTTGCAAGAAAAATTCATTATAGGAGTGTCATCCTTCCATTTAATGTATTTTGTATTATGACAAGAAGAGATACATTTACCAGGGACCCAGTTACCCACAGCCTTAGCCAATAGAGTGTATGTTTTCTTCTGAGTAGCTGGAAGATCAAATTTGTTACTTAATTCAGCCCAAGAGTACATCCTATTATCAACAATAATATCTTTAATGTATGATATTCTTTTTTTATTCCAACTTTTTGCTGAGCAACATTGTGTGAGGGCCAATGGTTTATCATTTAGATAAACTCCCCACCATAAGGATCTATTAGTAACAGCATAAAAAAGGATTCCTCCCTATAGCAATTCTAAAACATAATAGCGGTTTAATATCCTTCCAGGCTTTCCATAGAGTAGAGAAAACCCTAGAGCCAAAAACTTTGATGTCAAATTCTCCCAACAATATGTCCAGAAAAGGAATGTTACCCCAATTTTTTCCCTTCTTAATGACTAATCTCACCACATTATTCTTGATAAGAACTTTCCATGGTTCATTCCTTCTATAGCTTTTATTAGCCATTTGGAGATAAGTGTCGTACCCTATTTTTTCAAATCCTTAATTCCTAAACCACCTTGTTTCCTTTGGGTACAACACCCCTCCCACTTGACATTATGCCTTTTCCTATTACCCAGTCCATCAAACCATAGAACATCCCTCATAATCTTCTCCATTTTATTTGTTTGAGCGCTAGAAAACAACCATGTAGAGGCATAATAAATTGCATGAGAAGATAGAACTTTCTATACTAACTAAAGTCTACCAACAAAAGAAAGCATGTGAGATTACCATTTGATGTGTTTCCTTTCTAGCTTTTTATAAATCTGGTTCCACATTTCATTCAAAGAGGGGTCAAGGGAAAATGGAATTCCCAAGTGTCTAACAATAGTGCTTAGACCAGACCATTGCCATCCTTTCCCCTCAAGCCAAGTGGTAGGGGGGTTGTCCCAACTAAGGATAACAGATTTATGTGGAGCAATCTTGGCACCAAATGCTCTACAAAACAACTCAATTCTAAATACAACTCTATCAAAATTGTCCTCTTCCATGTTCACAAATAGTGTTGTATCATCAGCAAACTGTTCAACCAAGAGTTCATCATTGTTAGGCAAAGAAATACCTTTAATTGGGGGGCCAAACTCAGTAGATTTAAGAATATAGTTCATAGCATCCACAACAATAACATACAAAGTAGGGGCCAAAGGGCATCCCTACCTAATAGATCACCCCAGTGGAATAGATTCAAATATTTCACCATTAATCTCTATACAAGTATTAGAATCCTTGAACAAGATATTGACCCACTGACAAAAATAATCAAGAAATCCAAATTGTTTAAGCATAGCTATAACACAGTGCCACTCAATCCTATCATATGCCTTCTCAAAATCTAATAGAATCATTGTTGAATTTTGGTTATCAGCTTTAGCCCAGTGCATTGCTTCCCAACTAGTAACCAAATTATCTAGTATGAACCTGCCTTTGATAAATCCAATCTAAGTCATTGAAACAATACTATCCAAGATTTTTGCAATTATATTAGCCAACAATTCAACAATGATCTTATAAGATATGTTTAAAAGGGTAATTGGTCTCCAATTTTTCACTTGCAATTTGTCCCCATCTTTAGGTAAAAGTTTGATTAGTCCTTGATTAATCTTATCTCCAAGAGACCCATTATCAGTAGCAAATTGATAGACCTCAAAGTATTCAATAGCAATCCAATCCTTATTTACTTTATAAAATTTAGCTGGCAAACCATCAATACTAGGGGATTTCCCATTAGCCAAAGAAGAAATGGCTTCTTCAATTTCCTAAACAGAAATTTCCTTTCCTAACATGTTACTTTGTTCTTTATTGATCTTGGATGGTATTATACTAATGCATTGATCCATACATATCTACTTTCCTTCATCATGTTCTAAAGATAATTAGTTCTTATAGAACTCATAAAAGGTGAGCATTATATCATTGTTGCAAGTACTAATCCCCTTATCAGTCTGAATTCTAGTAATTACTTCTCTGCATTGTTTAGCTATGATGATATTAAAGAAATATTTAGACCCCCTATCACCATCCTTCATCCAATTTGCTTTAGCCTTGATTTTCTGTCCCTAGATCTTGTATTGTTGGAGAACTATTAATTTATTTTTGGTATCACATAATATTCTTTCTAGATTTTCATCATTACCCTTATTCTGCAACTTAATTTCAGTTTCTAGCAATTGAGAGTTAAGTCTTTTCCCTTCTTGATTTCTATCATTAGCCTCTTTTGTACCAATAGTTTGGGGTAATTTCTTCTAGGCCTCAACAAGTTGCTCCCACTTCTCAATAAGTGAACAACTACTACTTCTGAATTTAGATAATGCAGTAGCCATTCAGAGGGCATCCAAATTGTCCTACTTATCTAGCAATGAGACATTAAGCTTGAATAAGGTTTTCTTACATTGATGCTCACCTTGTTGCCTCTCCTTATTAATATTAATCATTCCACAAATAGGTGAGTGGTCAGACATACTAGTAGGAATAACATTGATAGGGTATTGTCCAACCTTTTATATGGTACTCATTTCATGCTTGTTGATGTAAATTCTATCAAGTCTGCAGTAGATTCTGGCCTTATTTGCTTGATTTTTACACCATGTATACCAAATCCCTTCATGACCACCTTTGAGACCCATCATTGGATCATTTATGCCAAATGTTCTCTTAAACCTATTCCAAAAAACATCTCATTATTTTTCCATTCAAATTTCCCACCACCAATTTTATCCTTTGGGCACTCTATCATGTTAAAATCACCTACAAAAATCCATTTCACCTTGGGCAAATTATTTGCAAGCCATTCCCACAATTTAGATCTCTCCCTACAATCATTGGGAGCATAAATATTATAGATGCCAATTTCACCCTCATCACACTTAATGATGACCCAGAGTGCCCTATTACAGGGAGAGACACCATTGACACTAATCATCTTCTCCAAATTGGGATTGATCAAGGTGGCTATGCCTCCCTTACCTCTGTCATGGTTTGAGTAAAAACATTTAGCATTCCCCCAAATGAACTTTAGTGTGTTAAATGCTTGATAACCATTAGCTTTTATTTCTTTTAAACAAACAATATATTTCCCTTTAATACTGTTATACCATCTTCTAGAAATGTATTTCCTATCTGACATTTCTAACCCTCTAACATTCCAACTATGAATTTGCAACTTCATGGTTAACATAGAAAAGGGGGATTATTCTTATACAATCTAGAGAAACAATCTAGCATATCATTTCGCTTAGCTTTATTATTCTTTAGGCTATTGCTTCCATCATAGGTTTTCCTCTTCTTCTTTTTTAACTACTTCAATGAACCCTTCACCACTACTAACATCTTTCTCCATATTCCTAGCTTCTAAGGATATTTCACTACTGTGTGGAGGAAGGTTACTCATTGGGGGACGGATACTATGTTTTAGAGGTGATGTAGGGAGGATATCATCATTACCATTTTGTGCCACAGTTCTGATTATTTCCAATGCTATCTATTTAGTATTTTTTTTCCCACTGTTATCATTATTTTTGGATGTTGGAATTGGTATATACAGAGGATTCTTATTATTATTATTCTGGTTCAAAGTCGAAGCAGAGGCAGATCTCACCTCATACTCCCCTTCGAATAGGGGATTATTCAATGTTGCAAACCCATCAACATCGGTGTCTATAGTATTATAAGATGGATATGAACCATCATTGACCTTATTATTATCATTTTTAGGCTGACTCTTTTCATTATTGGAAGGATGAAATTCCTTAGAAATTTTTTTAAGCAACAGATCATCCATCCTCACCATAATAAACTGCTTTAGGCCATTCCCTCTAATTTAGAAGTTAGAGAAGCTCTCTTCTCTTTGCCAGCTGATAAATCTCCTGGCCCTGATGGTTTTCCTACTTTCTTTTTCCAATTGTTTTGGCCAATTTCGATGAAGGATGTGGTGAAGGTTGTTCAAGATTCTTTGGGGCCAGAAGCATTCTAAAGGAGATTAACTCTACTTTTTTAGTTCTCAATCCTAAAGTTCCTGGAGCCAATTCCTTGGACAAGTTTTAGACCAATTAGCCTATGCAATTCTTTTTACAAGATCATTTCGAAGGTGCTTACTTCCAAGTTTCTCAAGATCATCCCTTTGATAATATCTTAGCAACAAACTGGTTTTGTCCTGGGCAGACAAATTTTAGACTCGATAATGATGGTGCATGAAGTGATTCACTCTATGGAAGCTGGAAAAAGGGAAGGGATGTTATTTAAACTGGACCTATCAAAAGCCTACGACCGGTTGACTGGTCTTTCCTGGATATGGTGCTTAAGGCTTTTGGATTTGACGTCAAAACTTGTAAGCTAATATCTCAGCTAGTAATTACTTCCTCACTTCTTGTTTTAGTCAATGGATCACCCTCTGATTTTTTCAAAACTTCTCGTGGTCTTGGTCAGGGGGATCCTCTTTCCCCTATTCTCTTCATAATCTTGGTGGAATGCATAGGCAGACTTATTAAGAAGAGTAAGAAGGAAGGGAAAATCAAAGGTATTAAACATTCTTCTAAAAGTGCCCCTTTTACGCATCAACAATTTGTTGATGATCCTATAATGGGAGGGGAGGCTTCTGTTCAAGAGGCAAAGGCTATGAAGGACATCTTGGATACCTACTCTAGAGGGTCGAGACAGCTCATCAATTGGGATAAGAGTTATGTTTTCTTTATCGACACTCCTAAGGACAGACAGAAAAAAATTTCTAGAATTCTGGGATGTAGTGTGGGGAAGCTCCCCTCTACCTATCTTGGGCTCCCTTTGGGCACGAATCCTCCTAATTCTTTCTGGAACAGCATTATGGACAGATTCAGTAAGAAGCTGGTTGGTTGGAAAGGGGCCTCTCTAAGCCAAGCTGGAAAATGCCAACTGGTAAAATCCACCCTTCAGAATTTGCCTGTATATGCTTTGAGCCTTTTTGTGATCCTTGTGAAATTCACTGAGAGGATGGAAAAAATTCAGAGAGACTTCTTATGGACGGGGGCTAAAAGGAATAAAAGGTATCCCCTAGTTGCTTGGGAAAAAGTCTGCCTCCCAAAGAAAAATGGAGGTCTTGGCATCAGGAAGCTAACTCACCTCAACAAGGCTCTTTTGGCTAAGCAAATATGGTGTATCTTTAGCAGCACAAGGGAATGGAGAGACATTTTGGTAAACAAGTACATAAAGAGGCCCTCTAAATAGTTTACCCTCTTCAGTGAGAATATCCCAAGAGGATCCGCTATTTGGAATGGTTTTTTAAAAGCCAGGGACCTGGCAAATTCTAGAGTCTCTTGGAAATTGGGAAATGGGGAGGATATCCAGTTCTGGTCCGATAGCTGGCTTATTTAGGGCCCTCTTATGAACAACCCCATCTATGAGGTATGGGTGAATGACTGCATCAACCATTTTGGGCCAAAATTTAGTAACTATAGGAACGACCAAGGATGGATAGACCTTTATGTCATCTCTGAAGATCTTAATCCTATTATGATAATGCTAAACTCTATGGCCCTAAATAACAACAGGGATTAATTGGTCAAGGGAGATAACGCCAATGGGCTATATATTGCTGCCTCTAGGTATTCGGCACTTTGGAGATTAAAAAAGATTCCTCCTTGGTCGAGGGCTAGGCTCCCTGGCCTCATTCAAAAAATTAATATGTTCTATTGGCTAGCTCTATAGGACAAAATCCTCACCCAGGATAACCTCATTAAAAGAGGTCATATTATGCCTAGCAGATGTGTGTTATGTAAAGATTAGACGGAGATCGATAATCATTTGTTCATTCATTGCTCCTTCTCTAGGGAGGTTTGGCTTTTCCTCACCCAGGACTTAGGCTTCAGCTGGTGTGTGCCTTTTAACCTTCTGGATCTCTTCTATCAATGGAAATGCATGTTCAATAAGTCTGATCTTCAGGAATTAAGTTTCTGGATCTTGCCTCATTTTTGTTGGAGCATTTGGAAGGAGAGAAACAACAGAATCTTCAGAGATAAAGAGGAGTTGACTATAGTGATAGCGAAGAAGATATTTGCTAACATTAAGGAAAATTATTTAGTGAGGAAAGGGGGAGATATAGAATTAGGTGGTAGAAAAAAGGAGAAAGCAAAAGACAGAAAGATGAAAAGACAGGAAGCCAAATGGCTTCTCCCCCCAGAAAGATGGCATAAAGCCAACTTCGACAGAGCTTCCAAGGGAAATCCTAGCTCCTCGAGAAGTGGAGGCATAATAAGGAATGAAAATGGTGATGGTATTGTGGCTTTTTTCCTCCTGCTGGGATTTCAAACCAACCACTTTGCGGAAGCAAATGCTGCGTGTAACGCTGTCAAACTATCTTTTGAAATCGGAGTTACTAACCTTTGGCTTGAAGGGGATTTGAACAACATTATAAAATGTATTAAAGGCAACTCTCAATCATCATGGTCGATTGCAAATCTTATTGATGAGACACGTGAGACTCTTGCCAAATTTAATAGAGTCCACGTCACTCATATATTCCAAGAAGCTAACCCAGTAGCCGACAGGTTTGCTAATATAGGGGTTAGCGCAAACCAAAAAATGACATGGCATCTCAGAAATAGTTTTCCAACCGATGTCAAAAGCATAATCGAACTAGACAAGATCCAATGAAGTTTAGAGAAGATCAATGTGTAATTATGATTATGAATGGATTAAGGGGAAAGGGTACTTCCCAAAAAGGTAGCATGGGAAATCAAAATTGTTGTAATTTATTATAGACTTTTTGACACGCTTTGTGGGTCATTTTTTGCATTTGCAATAGGAGCAACAGAAAGGTTAATTCTTTCTGCATTCTGCTCATACACAGAGGTTCCTATTAGTTACAGTGCGAGGTGCATGTGAGAATTGAGGGTGTGCAGAGTGCAGATATGGTAGGCGAAAGGTGTAGAAAGGAGCCGGTGGGTGAAATAGAGAAATGGAGAAGCAGGGAAAAAGTTTGGGAGAAGCTAGATCAGGGCGGGATAACCAAATACATTACAAAACTGCATGGATTTGATCAGGAGATGACCAACAGTATGGTTGGATCATGGAAGGATGGCAGAGTAAAGGTGAATGGGGTTTCTTTCATGATAACTGAGGAGGTGATATCGACCGTTTCTGAAATCCCGATTGAGGGTTTTAAGTTCTTCAAGGACAAGAAGCTCTTGGCTAATGTTGTGCGGGATTTTGTGAAAGATGTGGAGGAACTGAAAGCCCTGAAGAAGATTGACACGTACTATGTTCTTGATACCATGAAGAAATTGTAGAGGTATGTTCTGAGAGCTGTAATCGAGTACATCACTCTTGACCCTAGGTTTGATCGGGCTCGTACCCACCACTTTGTTCTTTCGAATCATTTTCAGCATAGCTGTAAAATTTCTTTTCCTTTTTACTTTTTAACTTCCATGAGCAAGGCGGTGGATAGCTTCAAAAAGAAGCCCACTGATAACCCTGCTCTGCATGAGGGGCTCTTGCTACTTATTTATGAGCACTTTAAGGCTCAGACAATAAGAAATGCCCCCCCTCAGACTGAGAATGTGACCTCTGGAAGTTCCAGCATCTCTTCTGACTCGGATGATATTCAGAGCTTAAGCTTTGAGGATGGCGGGATTTCATCCACTAGTAAAAAAGTCACCCATCAGGTCAAGAATTTGCCTTCTTCCATAACGCCTAGTAGAAAAAGCCTTAGGGATCATGGGCAGAAGCAACCTGTGAAGGATGAGAAGGTTGACAGCAATGATGAGGAGGATGTGGAAATGAAAGAGGAGGAAAAGGAGATGGAAGAGGAAAATAAGGAAGACCGAGGAGGGAAGAAATGCAAGAGGGAGGGTTTGGAGGATGAGAGAATGCAGCAAGAATTGGATATGTCGTCGCTGCCTCTTTCTCCTATCCATCTTCAAGCCCAACCTAAGGAGCAAAAAATAGATTCTGAGACTAAGGGAGGGGAGGTGCAAGTCAAAGACAGGAGGAAAGCTTGGAAAAACTTTAATGTTAGGACCTCGAAAATGGGCATATTTAGAGAGGCCATGAATCTGCAGGTCCTCGTGGAAAACCAAGAAGGGCCGCGACTTGAAGAACTCAGAGACCCGGCGATTGTGGCTATTTCGGATAAAGCTAGGGAAACTAGGATGAACCTCTTGAACAATGCCCGCAACAATATGATTGATAACTACAGATCAATCAAGTGGCTTTTCCATGAGCTGGAGGAGGTCAAAGAGCAGGTGGGTCATATGGAGGATTACAAGAATGGAACAAGTTTTCATAATAGAAACAGACACGATGAGAGGCTCAGTCTAGCAGAGAGAAGAATTAACAACCTCGAGAACTACAACCACAATCTCTCAAACCAAATGATTTCACTGCCAAGCTCCATTAACAACATCATATCTTTAATTGGTTGGATCAAAGACAGAGTTATGAAGGAAGATGAGGAAGGAAAAGACAGGGAAAAAGCCAAATTGGTGGTCGACCCTGCAAAGGACAACATCAACAATGGTCAGGACTAGGAGGATCAAAGGGCACACTAGCAGGAGGCTGAGGAGAACCAAATGGCCTATGGGCCTGCTCAGGTCATGCAAGAGCTAGAGAGAAAGAATGAGGACTAATGCATTGCATGTTCTTTTGTTTCTATCTGTGCCTTTTTTTGGCTTTTTGTTAGGGCTTTTTCCTTTGTCAGTTCATGTTGTTTCTATTCCTGGTCTTTTCTATGTTCTTTGTTTTTCGACTGGGCCTTGTGCTTATTTTTAGCCTTTGAACTTGAACTCTTTTGGCTGGGCTTTTCATGCTTATTTTCAACCTTGTTAATGTTTTAACTCTTAGGTTTCAGGGTCCCTGTAAAACCTATTTATCTAATCAAAAACAGACATTCCTTCTTACTGTGACATTAGATTTACAGTGAAAACAAGCACCAATATCACCTAATTTATTGATCTTCTAAATTAAAGGCTCACTTTCAAAGTTAACAGAAATATTCTTGGGAAATGCAATGCCAGGGTTTGGGGCAAGGAGAACTCTAGCATTAAAGTGAGGTAGAGTAATTTTGGTATCTTCAACCTGTAGGACTGAACATAGAGGCTTAAGAATTTGAGATAGGAAAGGCCAGAATTTTGGTTGGACACCCAAAATCTCCACCCAAAAAGGAGAGACTCGTTGGGCTACATCTTCAATTTTACCTTTTGAAGACCAGGGTAAAGCCCTAAACATTGTCTGCCCTACGTTCCAAAAACTTTTTTTTAAAAATTTTTCTTGCATAGCATGATTCTTGAAAAATATTAGAAATAGTCCTTTTTGAATCATTCTACTGAAATTAACAACAATGTCGAGCTTCTTGCCCCAAACATTATTAATCTAGTCATCCAAATATTTACGAGTGAGAAGAAACTTGACATCCATGAAAACAAAGAAAACTACAATACTCTTCAATCTAGATTGCTCTCCTTTAATCGCATTAACTATATCAACATTTGGAGTCAAGGAAAGAGTATTTTTGGGTAGAAGGGGAGCCTTACCTATTCCTCCTGAGATGTTAATGGGACTACCTCGACCATCAATGTTGCTTCCTTTATGGCCATGATCCCCTTCACCAAAGGAGCATTCAAAGGCAGCGGAAGGAGGACATTTAACACCATTACCCTAGCCAACCACATCTTTAAAAGAAGGCTTGCTGACACCCACGTCTAGACACTCATTACTGCTATCATCACATTGCATCGCATCTCCTAGCTTCACACAATTATCATTAATACCATCATTTCCTTTACCACAAGAGTCTTCATCCATGAAGAAAAAACCTCGCCCACAAGTCAAAAAGGAGAAACCCTAAGCGGTAGAAAAAAGAACAAAGACAACCACAGGAGCCCAAAAAGAAACCAAAAACCCTACACACATAAACAAACAAAAAAGACACAAACTTCACAAAAAAATAATAATGGAAGACACGATGTAGACAAGACTTCACATGGGGAGCACTCGCAATAAGGACATGAATCAACTTCAGAGGGTGTCCACTTGCAGAGTGCTCCTCTCACCTTCTAAATGATCCTTTATGTTCTTCTAAACTCAAAAGAACTTTTGGAAACTCTGATTACACTTAATAAATTAAGCATCAAACACATTTTACAATTATTCTCCATCATAAAATAATTTTCATTAAATTTTGACAAAATATAAACATACCTAATATGTGTGTTGTCTCTTTGAATGTAGATTAAACATACAATATTTAATCTAATAAAATCTTTTGCAACCAAATATATAATAAAAAAAATAATATCAACAAAGTAGTCAATTTATTGCTGTGTATCCAAAAAAATCCTATACACCATATGCTATAGTACCTTTTATTATTATAAAAAATGAAAGATACAGTACCTTTCATTATTATGAAAATTGAACAAAATGAGTGATGTTTAAAATTTAATTCTTTTGTTATAATTATGGAGAGAACTTCCATGTGGATGTGTTTGTTGAGACAACACCTTTAATTTTTTAGGGTTGTTGTTGAGACTTTAAATAAGAATAATGTTTGAAATGTTTTACTTTTTCTATCATTATGGGAAATAATGTTTAATGAGAGAGGGATGTCATAGGGATAAGAAAAGGAATATGCTATAGGCATACATATGAGGTTCATAAACAACCCCACACCATCAATTCCTTCATTAGAGTATACATCACTTTTGTTGACTATAAAACCCTCCTTGTATTTTTCTTGAAAGTAATCCACTAGTTCAAAAAAGTCCATGCAATCTTTCAAAATTGTCAATTAGTTATGGCTACAAAATTTTCAAAAATGATAATTTCTAAGCCTCCTCTTAAGATATTTTTTTTTTAACATATGTAAACTCATTGTCGTATAGTTCATGAGTAGTGGTACACACATACCCATCTCTTATGAGAATGAATAGAACAATTATCACTAATTGCATCTAGGTGACGCTCACAAAGAGAAGCATTGGAACTTTCCAAGAGGTCACCCATCCAAGCACTAGTTGATCTTGAATGACCTAACTATTCTTCCATGGTTAAAATCACTCTACTTGTAAACCTCATTTTCCAAGTGTTCAACAAAGGTTGTGTCTTATGAACTATTCATTGGAAAGCCCCTTGAGCTCATATATTGATGAGGAAGAGATATTTTTCATAGAATGTCAAATCATGGTATTTCTATTATTATTTAAGTATGTATTTTCTTGATTCAAACTCATTGATCCATATTTTGTGAGTAGAGAATCACATGAACCTATCTTTCATAAGAATGAATGGACCACTTTGAACTCATTGCATCTAGGTGATTAGCACCTAATTATTTTAGCTAATCAATTCAAATACTATACAAATAATTTGTATATATCACATCTCTAAGTAATTTATATTTGTTCATATTTTAGTTTTCATATTGTCAAATATATAAGCCCATTGACATGCTCAATTTCACCTTTTTGATGCAAGTACTAGTTAATATTTTTAAATAAATACAACTTGCAACCAATTTATTTTCCCTTTTTTTCACTACTACCGCATATAAAAATATTTTTAAGATAAATTAAATAATACATTATTCTCTAGCTATGTTAAAAAAAAGAGCAAGTTGAACTGAAAATGTCCTACACACAAAACCATATCAAAAAAAGAATTTCAAACCCAAAGCAACTCAGAAAACATAGTTTTTGCTCTGAGCATGTCTCCATTCCAATTTTATACTATAATGAATCCAAATGCTACGTTGGCCCTTTGAATCTAGAACAATGGTCTTGTTGATGGTTTTGAATCCAGATGCTACATGACCCCTTTGAGTGTTTATTATTACTATTATTTATTAACATTATGAAACTAAGTTTTAAGATCTACATAAACATTCAAAAGCAAAAAAAATGAATGTTTCTGTCCAGCAATATTATGTTCAATACCAATGCACTTGAGTCTCTTTTTTGCAAATATACTAATTTGGAATATCTCTAGCAAATCCATGGACAAGCTTTTGTGAATGGATAGAATCAATTTTTTTTGTTTGTGATTAAACTTGCTGAACTATACAGTAGTTTTAAATAACTATGGGGTTGTGTGCTCCACAGTGTTTGACAAAATGGGCCACCAAAATGTCTTTTCTATCGAATGAGATAATATAATTGTTTTAGGAAGGGGTAGAAGAAGTAGGCAACTCAAACAATACAAAATAGGCATATCTACAAGAAAGAAGTCTCTACCACTTTTTGAAAATGAAGTTCCTTAACGGATGAGGATGAACCCAAAGGTTACAATAAAAAGAGGATGGAAGGGTTGGATAAAGTGAGTCCCAAGTAGGTTAAGCTCAAGAGTAAGAGTATAAATCCCATCAATGCCATTTATTATGTCTAGGTTGGTATTCTTTGTTGCTTCTAATATATATTTTTATCAATATTGTCTTTTAGATTATGTAAATTTACAAGTATGCCTTTATTTTTGGGTTGCTACAAGTTCTTAGGACTGGGATAGACGCTCATGCAACATCTCCCTCTGCTCTATTATTTTTGTATTGTTAATACTTCATCTTCAATGCCATTGTTAATTTCACATGCTATTATGACTTTAGTTAATGGAAAATTTATCCATGTTTGGAGCAATGTCATTGCTTCATAGATAAATATTTACGAAAAACCTAGTTTCCTATTGAGACTGAGGATTCTTTTGATGCAATTTCTAATCTAAGAGCTTAGGGTTTATGTAGGTTATGATTTTAGGTTTTATGTAGGCTATGATTTATGCTTGCAAGATAATTGCATTCATTGATTTTGAAAGTTCGGACCTCCAACAAGTTGTACAAGCATCAGAAAAGATTGGCTAAACATTAATACTTGTGTTGTTAACTTATGCTAGTAAGCTAAGAAGTTTACCTTTTTTATCACTAGAGGCGCTTCAAGTGTATGTGGACACATTAGGCTAGGCAATGAGATTAAAATATAGAGGTACAACATGAATACTATAAAGTGGAGAAGTATTGAACTTAAAACATGATGGAAGTAGTTAGCAAACAAGTTAACGAGGCATCATTTTACACACTTTCCTTAAATAAAGTAACTTGGTCACATAGGAATAAAAGAGGTGCAGAGTTGTATCTTAGAGCCACTGGGAAAATCTTGGAAGCAAAATTAATTATTTTAAATGAAACAAGCTCTTCTCTATTAAAAGAAAGGAAATTAAAATCTACTACATGATTTATGCTCATACAACCCATGGAACAGTCAATATTTTTTAAGTTCATGAGGTTAACAAGGAGAACCCTCCAATTAGAATTATAATTAGGACAAAGTGATAGATAAAACATCTGATAATAGTAATGTAACCATTCTGAAATAACTAGACCAAAAATCAGTATTTTATGGAGACAAATATGATAAACCATTCACAAAAATATAGAAAGAATGTACAACAAATAAGTGCCAATAATGAAATGATAAAACCCAAATATGATCCATATTTGCCAAACCCAATAATTCAACAATACCTATCATAAAGACCCCCAATTTTGATAGATTGATGAAAATTATTCCCCTTAAGTCATAATCATGCAAAGCATTAAAAATAAAACCCCAGTCAAATACTATTCGGAATAATGAAGCACAGATCAAGAGAGAAATAATAGTGAGCACATGATTCAACTTGATAAGGAAGAGGATGAAGGAGAAAGAGGCTTAAGTTTACCCTCTCATTCCGTAACAACTTTTATTTCTATAGCTGATGGCCAAGCCGTACAAGTTTTCTCAAGAGACGATAAATTTATCAAAGGCATAGCTATCACCAATCATTACATGATACAAACCCATTTGATTTGACCCTGTGAACCCTTGTCATTAGCCCATGTGGAGGCCATGTATTCTTATCTCTCTCCCTTTGCCTTGATTTGCACCAAGTGAATGGATTTAGCTTTATTCTTCATCTCTCTAATCATTATTATCTTCAAAAGGAACTATATTTGGATCATCATTCCTGTGGATTGCATTCATACCTTGAGCCTTTTTATCTTCACATTTGGATTCAACAATGCATGCAATGGCCATGATCTCTTTATCAGGCTCCAAATAAAGAACATAAGTTAATTTCTCTCATATAGAAGGCTTCAATTCTTGGCAATCCTAACTAATCTTTACAGGTAAATTTTCATTGTACAGGTTCCTCAAATGCCAAGTTTTCTAAAATGATAATTCACAAAGCTTCAACCATTTAAGACTAAATTTTCTGCCATAACTCCATGTGCATGCTTCCAACCCCCTCCACCAACAAATCCACCAATTTTAGAAGTCATCTTTGCACATCCTTGAAATTGCAAGTGCCGTCGATTGAGAATATAAGAATAACATTATCAGAACAATTGAAGGCTTCATTAATCTTTACCTAATTTTTTCATTGGGTTACCCATATTTCTTATTGTACAGAAGTTCCAAATTCTCTTTATTGCTACTCTTTACAACAAAATACCTAGAAATTCGTTGTTGTGTGGAAAGAAAGTAGATACACCATTCAATTGATTTGAGAATCCATTTGCTGAAGGATCCATTGGTTGGCCTTGACTCTGATTTGTCTAATACTATGGTACTAGTTGTGACCCTTGCTACTGCTGATTCTTAGGCTTGTCACCTAAACATGAACTTCCTATTTGTCTGCGAGAAGCACTAGGTGAAGGTTGGGCCTTTTCTACTTGATGATGATAATTGTTTTACTTGTGTTGAGGATATCTATTTGGGTGGGAACCATTTGTCACTGTCATTTGTTGATACTTAATAGTTCCCTTCCATTTTAATGAATGGTGCAACTGCACATGCATCTGAGGTTTTTCCTCTTGATGATATACTCTCTATTTTTGATTGGAGAGATAAGGGTTTCGTGTGCGTGGTCAAAATGTAGCTATGCATTCACAATTTAATGGTCATTTACAATTCATGCAGTCGGATAAAATATACATTTATTTGCCACTTAGCTTTTAGCATAATGTTCAATAGGGTTGACAGTAAGTGCATGCAACAAACCAAATTGATTCCTCTCCTTGAATGAACTAAGGAACTGAACAAATGAATTCCTAAAATTAGTGAGCATTTTCTTGGGGCGTTTCCAAAGGCATAAATATAGTAGTTCACTATAGCATCATTTTAAACAAAGAATAATGGTGTGATTTTTCCCAATTGAGGTCCTCCCTATTTTTTTCATAAGTTATAGAAGAAAAAATTAAAATCAGTAGCAGAGTATGTAGCATGGATTTTCTAACACAAGAAAACTTTCCATGCAATTTATTTTAGCTTTCACATTGCTGCATGATTTCTGATATTTGTGCTGGACACACAAGGTTCAGAATTTTAGGTTTTGGTCAAGTGAAATTGAAAATTGTTTTCTTTTCCTATGGAAAGTTAAAAGTATGGTGTAAAATCATATTCTAGTTTTCTTTTTTCCAGACTACAATGTTATTAGTGAATTCATCTATCTATAGAATGGCTGATTAGGTCATATGACAACAAGAGATTCGAAATAAAATATCAAAATCTTTTATTTTGACTGTCATCTAAAAATCTGCTATTGAACGACTTAAGCCTTTTATATAAATTTTTTGCTATCTATAAGACTCTATATGTTGATATTGGTGATTGATCATAAACTTTACTTGCGCTTTAATTGAATGATACAACTTCAAAGAGTCACAACTCTCCAAGTTTTAATATACTATATAAAAGAAAATGGAACAAAACTCAGTCTGCAATTACTGGCATTGGGCATTTACAATGTGTTTTACTAAATTTATTACATATCACTGTCCTTTTGGTCTACAATTGAACCTGCCTTTGATTTGAACAAGATCTTAAGTTTATACATTTTCATTATGACCTTGAACTGTGTTATGGCTCCACTGCAGTTTTCTTTAATAGGATCTACTTTGTGGTACTTGCCTATCAAATTGTCCATTTTAGATACAAAGAAAAAAGAGTACCAATTGGTACTTGAAATTTTCTAGATTTTGGCACTAGTTCTATACCAGGCATCAAGATTACTTTTAGAGAGTCTTCCCTAGGGTCAAGCAAGATGGAACAATTCTTAACCTCTATGTATGCTTGTTTTATTGAATAATCTAATTATTCTTTGAAGATATAATGTTTGTGCTCTATAGACAAATTAATTACATGTTTTTAATATCATATTGTATTTTGAAAATTTCTTATTCTTAACAGTCTGTATGCTCTGTTTTAGGTGTTGCATTCACTTTGTTCCAAACGGATGTAGTGCTTATGGGTTGTGAAGATGATATTGATAAGGAGGTTGTAATGGAACAAGTTTGTAAGGGTTTCATAGAAAAGGTTGTTGCAGAACATGAGCAAGAGCACAGAGGTGACTCTAGTGATGATGACTGATGCTACAAAATACTTTTTCTTTTACTTCTTTAGAGTTTCCTACCAGGGATATTATTCCTGATTTAGATTGAAGTCTTGGTGCTGGGATAGTCTAATGTTGCAACTGTAGAATGAAATATGTTTCGTACTATTATATGTATTCTATTTTTTCTATTAGGTTGTCTTATTTTCTGTATATTATGTTGTATTTTCCTTTGTATTCAAATTTGATCACCTTATAAATCTATAGAAAAAATTAGTGCATTTCAAGGAAGAAAAATCTCAAAAGATGTTCTGGCAGTCAATGTGAGTCTGTAAGCATCATTGGCCAAGTAAATTACGCAGAATGGCCAAACATACCAAGGTCTCTATTCTTGCTTATACTGCTCACACACAAAAAACTTTGTTGCACAAATGGCTTCATAATTTAATATTTTATAGTTTATTAAAAAATGAGAAAATGATGGTTTCATTTTGGACAACAGAAAGCTTGTTTACAACACTGGTTAATGCTTGATGCAAATAATGCATGTACTTGTTCTCAAATCAAGCTAGGAGTAGAGTGTAGTATATCATTTAAAACACTGCCTTTCACAAAATGATCAATTCAATTGGTACTTGTTCTCAAATCAAGTTAGGAGTAGAGTGTAGTATATCATTTAAAACACTACCTTTCACAAAATGATCAATTCAATTGGTTGGATATTTTTACTATCTTTTACATTTTTATGATTTCAAACATAGTAGGTTGATCAAAACATCTGTGTCTGTATTATTCTTATTAATGGAAAGAGTATCACCATGCATGGGATTTCTTGGAGGTTTGTGGGGAAGGATGGAAATGGGTTTTTAATTAAAACCATGTGAGTTACTTTAAATGAAAAACATACATTGGCATGAAATGTTGAGTCTTTACCTTGTCTTGGCACAAAGATGCCTTTACACCTATTAAGCATATTTAGAATCCCTTTACCTCTCTTACTGTCATGCCCCTGAATCCAAGTTCCAACTTGTCAGGCATCCAAAGGCATAAGCCAGTGTTTAGCACTGATGCCAAAACATGTAAAGTTGCAGTTCATATGCAATTTACACCCTCTGCACAATCAGCCAACAAAATCACCAAACAAATCAACCATAGAAAAATTACAAGGCCTAGGGAACTTTTTAAATATTTATCGCTACTAGATTCTCATGCTGAAGATGGATGTGGTTAGTGGAAAGAAGCACTAACTATACTGTGTGCAAATTCACCACGTGAGTCTGTATGTTTGTTTATGAAATTAGACAAATAAAGAATGTGAAGGAGTCTAAGGATGTAGCACATTGTAGGTTAATCCATTAAAAAGAGGTCTCTTTCAATCTGCTGCACCAAAATTAAATCTCACACCAATCTTTGTATGTCAAATGGCAAGCTTTAAAAATAATTTTAGTGCTAATACAAAGATCATATTTAATTTTTGAATTATTTTCTAGCCCAAGATGATACACAAAAGTTGTCAAACCAAATGCAAAGGACAAAATTGAAAATAGGCAAAACAGATGCAAGCGTTATGGCATTGTTTTGGGAAAGCAAAGTTATTGGTATGAACACACCATTGAATAGGGATTGATTCACAATCTAATCATTCAAAAGTGATGATTTATCATTCATTTCCCATGGAATTGATCTGTCTTGATCTCTCATCCAATTCTGCCATGACAACAAGTTCTTGCTTTTTACGTTGTTTTGTAATTGTGTTTGTGGTCATAGAACCAATTTTCTCAAAGGCTACCTTTTATTCAGAAATAGAGAATGATTTGTGAAATTTTAAATCAACTTAATATGAGACAACCATGTTGCCCATGATTTTCCAATTATACAAAGGGATTGCAGAGAAGTGTTTAGAATGATAATCTTTGATTCTTTAATATAGACTTGCATGGTTAAAATGAAAGATCACAATTAAATTTTGTACCTTCAATAATGCATCAGGATCAAATGCATGATGGGTTGTATCGTGCAAAATACTAATGACATTTCCAATTTGTTGAGCTGCCAATATGTCATTCTCCCTCCTCTGTTGGCATGAGAAGAAATATATTAAGTCAGAAGAAAACCCTATCAATACAACAATTCTATTCTTTACAAAGTTTTAAAAAAACCCAAAAAAAAACTCTCTTAAGGGTATCATGTATAATACTATAGAAAGTGTTGCAAAAATATAAATAGCTTGTCAATAAAACAAACAGACTTGCCTTGAAGGTAGCTAAGGCTACTCGAAATAAAACCTTGGCACCCTCATTGAACCGAACATCCCAAACATGCATTGTAGTCTATAGTGGCATTCACAGGAGCATAATTATAAGACATGTGTAGGGCGCATATGGTATAAACAAAATGTATTGCACACAACACAAACTTTAAGATGAAAACGTGATACTCACTTTAGATGACAAGCTCTTTACAAACAGATAGAGAAACCATTTTGTTGCTACAAGAGAGACATAGAGTTCCAAACGCTCCAAATGTGCAGCAACTTTGCATACGATCAGAAAAATTAAAAAAACAAGGATACAGGTCAGGAAATATCCTAGGAAAAGAAGGTTATTACACTGACAATTCCAATCATTATACAAGAGCGTTCTTAATCTTTACCTAGGCAATTTTTTTGCCAGGAGGTCTCTAAAATACCCTCTGTTCAATATGACATCCTGACAGTTTCTCTGTGTAGCAGTCATTAACTAATACATTCTCCAAAAGCACGGGAAGCTTCCAAAATACATCCTCCTCAGTTTTCATGACAAGCAGTAAAAGTGTAGCGACATAATTCAGCCCCTGTTTGACGAACAATGTTTCTCCCTTAAGTATATCTTGAAGACAAACCCCTAATGCAGTCAACATTGTCAGATGTGAAATGTACCAGGCATCAGGGACCAAAACTAAATCTCCATCTCTCATACCCTACACATATATTAATCATATTAAACAAATATGAAGACAAGTCAAGTAAGAAAGGCTACACTATAATTCAAAGCTACTTGCTTAGATCATGTTAAATCAAGAACAATAAAGTATTTATAGCTTAAATAAAAATTTGCTCACATAAGCTCAGATTTGAGAAAAGTAAGATGCTCAGCACAAAACAAGAAATGATCCATGAATTAATTATGTAGAAGTGATATAGCAAACGACCAATTCATCATTATGGAATGGCTAGTTAATACCAAAAGTTCTTTCAAAATTTGGATTAGATTTGTCACCATTTTTTTAAAAGCTTTTTTTTAAAACATCTTGGAGGACTAGAATACACCAATGACCTTTCTGAAAATGTCATAAAAAGTGATCTAATAAATATCTATAGCTCAAATAAAAATTTTGTCATGTAAGATCAGATTTGAGAAAAGTAAGATACTACAAATAAAAGCAGACATGACCCATGCATATTGTATACATGAACAACAAAACAGGGGAAGAATTCTTCATTATGGAATACCTAGTGAACACTAAAATTTCTTTCCAAAATCCTTACAACCCCAACTATTTTTTCTCAATTTTCTAAATATCTTAGACATCAATGAAGACGTCTGAGCACTAAATATCTAGGCCACATAACTTAGGTCACAAAATTGTAAATCAGCTTAAGGAGAGATCCATTCAAAAAAATTCAACAATCAAAATGTCAAAAGAGAATGTGTAAAAAGCCAAGAACAAGAATTTATAAAATACTAAATGAAGATTGTACTAATGTGGCAAAATGCATCAATAATCTTACTACAATTATTGACAGTTGGGAAAAGATGATTTTTGTTCTATTCCTAATCTATAAGTTGGTAATGCCACCATGTTTTTATCTAGGAAACTCTTATATTTGGGAATGCCCTTTTCTTTAGCTATTTTTTTATTTTAACTATAAAGTTTTGCACTAGTTTGAATCTTTGGTGTGAGATGTAGATAACAAAACTTAGAAGATGAAAGAACTTTCAATGAAATTGAATTATATCTAGAAAATGGTAAATGCCAAAGGTTTATAAAAAAGTTAGAAGAACCAAATGTAGCATTTATTGTTTTCTAATCTTATGAACTTGAAACATACCTTCATCAATATTAATTTTAAGCTTGAACAAAACAATGAGAAGAATTAATTCTAAGACAGAAAAAAATTACATTTGAGAGTTGAAGCTTGTATGTAAACCACATATGTAGAGGTTGGAGGAACCATTTTCTTAAGGCCTTCAGAAATAGATCCAAAGAGAAGTGGGAGAGAATGTGAATTGCATTTGTTATTTAAAATAAGGATAAACATGATGCCTTTAAAAATCAGTTGCAACATGCTACTATTGTGGATTGTAGCCAGATATAGACCTCTAAATCTAGCAAAAGTGTCGATTTCTTGCAACATAGGGAATGGGGTGAATAACATTGAACAATCTAGCCTTCTCTTAAACTGTACATTTTTTTATTAAAAATCAACAAAGAATATTTCTTTACCTTTCTAATTTATATCCAAAATAGACTTATTAATAGTTGTGGCGATAATCACAAATAATGGAAATTTCTATAACATACGTAATCTTGTTACACACTTTCGAGCTTCAAACGAATCAGTTGCATGCTGAAAATTCACCATCTTCAGTCTTTTTTAGAGTTACTTTGCTTCAATGTGTTTCTGCCTAGTATTTACATGCTCACTATTGGTAACTTTGGAAAAATGTGGATTTTTCTTAATTTAAAAAGATTCATAAAGACAAAGTATTAAAATCTGAAATCAATTAACATATAGACTAATAGAAAAGTGATCAACAGTTCAAGGATCAATATTATTATGTTGGAATATTTTAGAATAACTGATAGGGGGTAAATCAGTTATCCAAGGTCCAAATATACAAATTAAACTTTTCAATTCTTAGTAGACCCATATCTATAAAATCTTTGTCATGCATGCATCCATTAGATCATAAAATACATAAACTTTGTAGGTTACTATCCTAGGTCAAAACAATTTTGCAGAAATGTAAACATGAAACATAAAAAATTCAATAACACATTTGACACAAGGATTTTATGTGGAAACCCAATTTGAGAAAAACCACTAGTAACATGCTACTAATTCTCACTTCTCTGAAGTGATGCCCTATGAAAGGCCAACCCTATTAAATATTACAATACACACTGTTAAATGTGACCTGGTTAGAAAATTTCAACCACCCTATTAAGAGTGAGCCTTGTTAGGGACTTTAGATCATTCACTTGGAATGTCACCTGGTTAAAGGATTTACAAATGACTGTTAGGTCAACCTTTATCCAAAGGATTTACCCTAGACTGATACAATGATTAAAAAGTAACAGTAAGACTTGATCTGAAAAAATATTACAACTCACTTGCATATTACAAATCTCTACTTCAGTCCTCCATTTTTCTTGTTATTCACACACTTCAACTCTGATAGCTTGTTCACTCTTCAAGAATTTATACTCTTAAGCCTTCTTTCTTTGCATGCCAACTACAGTCTCTTCTGTTCAGCCACTAAATGAAGCAATACCCTAGATTTCTTATCTCCCTTTGGTTCTCGTACATGAAAATGTTTTCTTCTGACCAACCATCTCTATAAATAGAGAATTAAGATCTTTTGTCGCTTAACCACAATTGTCCATTTTAGGGTTAAGTAGGATACAATGAATCTACCCACTTTTCCATTTGGTTCCTCTACAAGCTTCTTCTTCAATCCTCCTTAAATTTGCCTCAAAACAATTTACCTTGAATTATGTGTCCCCATTTCATCATAGTTATCTTCCACATGCTTCACACAATTCAAGAAAACAAAATAGTTGGCTTAGATTAGTCAAATCTTTGATTTAACATATTTATTGGCACTTGACATCAATATGTTATCACTCAACTTCTATACTGTTCTTTCACTTGACCAACACTAGTTTACTTGACAAACACTAAAGTTTACTAATGCTTGACATCAACTAAACTTTATTCGGCATGTACCGGCGATCACTCAACTTGCACTGTTTTTCATCTTTACTTGGCACCTCTTGTTTTTCGCTCGGCTTCCATTGATTTCTACTCATCTTCCACTGACTGCTTGGCAAGGCTCGATATAAACTTTTCAAACTTGATCTTCTTCCAGTATTAACTTGAGTAATCTTTCATTTCAAAATTTAAGTAGATAAACAATACACTATAGTATCAATGTCTTACTTGGTCTTACTACTTATTTTACATACCAAATAACTTAACCTTTCTCTAGGTGCTATTATTATCTCCTCTTCTCAAATCCTCTGCATCATTCAACTAAATGATAGCGTTCAAACCAAAAAACAATCATCTCACCAGTAGGTAACAGATTTGACATCATTGACAAAATAATGATTGTTCCATCAAAACAAACTTATATCAACACTATTAATATACTAAAAAAATAGTATGCATCTTATACAAAACAATTTTTTATTTCCAATCCACTGATGTCTAAAAATTGTTGGCTTAAAATAAAAGTAGCAACATGCGTTGTAATGTCCCTACCAGAAAATTTCAACATGCATTTAGTCAAACAACTGATGCGACATCGAAAACTAATCCATATTTTTTAATTTAATGATTAACAATAGGTGAAATTGTTATCTTGAATATTTCAGTGAACAGTTGACATGCATTAACCTTCCATTAATAATTTCACCATTAATTGGTTACTTAGATCTCAAATAAAGTTGATTTAATATATCAGTTTACTGTATGTATAGATCAAAATTTTCATTCCTAAACAATGTTCTAACTGTAAGAACCCTAGATGTAAAAAGACTCTTAATAAAAAGATATTTTTGAAAACTTTCCAATTTCTACCATCAAGTAATTTCTACCATCAAGTTTTCCATATCTAAGAGAAGAACATGTTAAAGAAAAAAGCAAATCTCAACCAAATGTGAGAAAGAAACATAACACCTCTTGAAATCTTCTTATCAGAATGTATGCTCTGTATGGGAATTTGAAACCTATAAAATGCCTGAACCTGCATCTTTCCTCGAGTAGTTCTAGTACAAAGAGATTCAAAGTAAAAAGTACAAAGAGATTCAAAGTAAAAAGGTTCAACACAAAGGGTAAAGGTGACTTTCTAAGTTCCATCTCGACCTGTAGCTCTATTTCGAGTACACTTGACCCTTCTTCAAGCTTTCTATCAACATTTGTAACTATGTAGAATGATGGAACCCATTTTAAAGTATTTCTCTCCTGTGTAATTTTCAATTTTAAAATGAAAATGGATCTAAATTACATCATATATGTGTGTTTAGGTTTATTAGCCTGATTGAGATCACCAAGCAGGGCCAGACTGATAAATATTTTAGCCTTTTGGATAAGTCTGATCCTAAGTCTTAAAGGACAAACCTCTATAATTTTGCCTCAAAAGAATAAAATGCTTAGAGCGAAGCCACTGAAAGAAAAATTAATCCGAAACCCCAAATTGAGAAAAGGCTTAGAGCGAAGCCACTGAAATCATCTACTTGTCATTGATTTAAAACAAAACCTGGGAACTAAAAATTTAAAATACTTTCTTGCACCTGCAATATTATTGGAGATCTTCATCTTCCTTGTAAAGATCCTCAAGACTGCACAACATCTTGTTCTCTACGGGCACAACTATTAGAGGAGTGCCCTAGGGATAAGTCCCAAGAAAGGCATTCATCAAGCTTAAATCCTCCAAAGATGATATCCAAAAAGCGCGATCCTCTGGACCTTTCAAAGCCCCCACTGGACATCTCACACGGACTTTCACCAAATAATTCTGCAAACTTGTCGTCTGCACTCGAAGGATTGATGCTAAAAACGTTTGGCTCTCTTCCTACATTGAAAATCCTGAGCTAGCAGGCGACACCTACCCCTTAAACCCTCCCCTCCGTACTAATGACATCGGATGTAGCAAAATCAGTGGTTATCTCTAGACAAGAAAGGTTGCAATAGGTACATGTTACCTGGTGTGGTGAGCAAAGTCAGCGCAAGGGTTGAAAGCCTTGCGGCAATCATTGAAGACCACCACAGAGAAAATGTGCCAAATAATCTCGATGTTGAAGGCATTGAGACAACCTATGTAAACTCACACTTCCACTCAAAGAGGTGCAAGGGATATGCTCACAAGTGTTTGATTTAAAAGTGCAGATAAGTTTGTACATACTATTATAAAAAAGTTACTATGTTTCAATTCAATTGATCAATCAATTCATAGAATTTGAAACATTAAAAAATTTCAAATGTTTATATTTATTTTTTGTAATTTTTCATTATTTTGTAAATCATATTTTTCATCCATTCTATTTACTATTTTTGGCAGGGAGAAAATTCAATTTTCTTCAACAAAAATACAAATATTTTTTAACAACTCTATCATACATTATTGAATGCATTAATTTCAATTTTATATTTTCCATATTTGTGACAAGTTGATTAAATTTTTCAAAAAAGTATCATTTTTATCTTCCACCTCACACAACTTCGAACAAAAATAATGTCTAATCAATATTAATTATCACAATCTATTCTTTTTACCAAGTTCAAATATAAAGTTAAATGTTTTATATTTATTATTATAAATATATTTATTAGTGTTACATTGATGTTTAATTTGACAATTGTAAAATGTTATTTCTTTAAGTTTACACTATGTTTTAGTAGCTATTATTTTACAATCTTGGTCTAGTTTTTTTTTTCTTTTTAAATATCATTTTACAAATTGTAAAACTAATATTACCCCTCAAACTTACTAGATCTATTAGTAGTTTGAATTGAGTAATCAACAATTTTTTTTTTAAATTAAATATTTCAACTTATAATTAATAGAATTTTTATTTCTATTTATATATTTCTTAAAATAATATAATTATTAATATTTTTAAAATTCCCTTCATCTCTCTCTATCATTCTACCTTTACGTGTCCTTATAGTAACATATCATTGTCTCTTTTAGCTCTCTCTTCATATCCTTCCTTCATATCTTTCTTTCTATCTATAAATCTCTATTTTCCTTCTTTTCCAATTATTGGCAAGAACTTTGATCCATTACATCTCTTCTTAACTAAAGATATATTGTACAACCATTTTACAATGAGATTATTGGTTTTAATACTAAGTAATAATTTATTATATTGTAATGTTTTCTTATTATTTTTATTTTTTTAGATCATGTCAACATATATTTTAACAATGAATTAAAAATAAAACTAGTCATTTTCCAGGTAATCAAATAACCCAAATTCAAATAAGATCTATTTTCTATTTCTAATGAGGGGTTCCAATTTTGACAAGATATTCCTCGATTCATGTCTAAATCAAGAACTTATAATTGATATCTAGACTACAAACTAATTCAACAAAACCATGTTAAATTTCACAATAACTATTGATTCAATCTTAATTTTTGACACACTTATAGTTACCAAACATATAATTAGTTATTGGTAGCATTGATCATTCTTAATTATACTTCAAAAGACATTTTACATAACCAAGTTCTTTTTATTAATCACTGTTGAAATATTAATACATTTTAATCTAGAATTTCTAAAATCACATATTCTAAGATAAAATGATATGAATAAAGAACAAAAACTAATTAAAACATATAGTTAAAAATGAGGACAAAAAATGATATGAATAAAGGACACGGATTGATTTTTCTATTGTCTTGAACTCCTTTTACCTTGATGATGGATCACCATGTGTGATTCGAAACATTGATGTTAAAAATTCTTACACATTAAACTAACATGTATTGAAAATGAGGTTGTATGAGGGGATAGAAGCCCAAACTCTAAGATATTACAAAAATGAACATCTTAAGCAATTGAGATATATTTCTGATATGTGTGGCTGCATTTGATAACTTAACCAAAATTTAATTAAAGAATTATTCTGCAATTTTGGGTACACACACTTAGAAATCTTTACTATTAATTTTATGCTAAATTTTAAAATAATAAGTTTTTGAAATGTATTATTACCTTTCAAGATTATAGATTGTTGAATTGAATTTGAGGGTTAATAGTGAAAATATATTATATTAAATGGTAGATTTTACATATCTCGCCTTACAATAGATGAATGCCACTTCAAATTCATACATATTATGAGAGGATACTTAATGCCATATTTTTATTTGAACAAAACTATGTTATATGAAATTAAATGCTCTTATCTAATTAAAAGAAAATGAACTCAATTTGTTGAACATTGTAATTCTAAAGGTTGATAAGCTCTTGTGATTTGCCTTGCATTTCAACTTATAAGATATAAAAATTTATACTACAAATAAATTAAATTATTTAAAATTATTTCTTTCTAAATTAAGAGGTCTAACAAAATCTTAAGTTCTTCCTTCATAAGAGATTCAAAATAAAAAATTAGTATTTATATGAAAAATCATTGTAATTATATAATGATAACATGTAAAAAAAATTAAAGTTACATTCACATCCTCACATTAATCTACTTAATCCTCTAATTAAATATATAATTGAAACTATAAGTTAATATATGTGAGACTCATTTCAAATGAGGTAAAATCCATTTTTTCCTCTTAATATAGCCTTTAAATGCTCTCACAATAAAGATATTATATTATATAATATATTTATTACTTTATTTCTTATAAAAATAAAAATAATATATATATTATATATAAAATCAAATTGCATATTATTTTTATATACATATTACATTATTTATAATATTTAACTATATTATTGTTATTGGCATGTTATGATGTTTAAGTCGTGATGTTTTTGTTGTTGTCAAAATTCAAATTCTATAAGAATATTATTGTTGAGATCTTTCATTTACATGCTCATAAATTGATATCTCTTTATTATAATTAAATTAATATTGTAATTAAAGTTATCAAAATTATTTTAGTAATGTAAAATTTGGATATCTATAGGAATTTTATATATATTGGATTCATTATCATATGTATTACTAGTATCTTTGCATCATGCGGAGAAATCCAAAGATTTACGATCAATGGTTTACATATGTAGATGTACTTTTAGAAACAAATCCATAAAGTTGATTCCTAAATTGTATTTCATAGATCACTTTGCCTATTGATATAGAGTAAGTTTTACTCAAATGATATGCCAAAAATAAATAATTCATAATTTCTTATTAATACTAATATCGTGAATGAAAACCTTCAAGTCATTTCGTAGTTTTCCAACCAAAGCAAAAAGAAAAGTGACCTTCTTAGAGTGTAGGAACCATGTCCTAAACAAAAATGCCATATCACAAGAGAACGAAAAATGCCGAGAAGAAAGCAATCACAACCATCTAGGAAAAGTCAAAAATCTCATTCATTATCCATTGACTAAATAAATAATACAATTAGTTTATCAACAATTTTTAGCATAACACTAGGTCAATGTGTGTGTGTGTGTGTGTGTGTGTGTGTGTGTGTGTGTGTGTGTGTGTGTGTGTGTGTGTGTGTGTGTGTGTGTGTGTGTGTGTGCAAGAATTTTACATCACATGAATTATGGTGTTGAAGTAAAATGTATATACATTGCATGTCCATCGTATACATGAAATATTACATTTCCAAATTTGAAATTACATTATCAAATAAACAAGATTACATCCATTAAATGGACCGAACATCATCATTAAAGATGAAGATACAAGTCCATATGATAGATTCTAAAACTTGACAGGTGTCCTAAAAATGTATCTAATCGCCAAAGCCATTGGGCGTTGTCCATTTGCTATCTGAGATGGGAGTGTGGCCCAGGTGCTTTTACCTCACCAACCACAAAGTTTCAGGATTCTTCCTGAGATGAAGAATGCCTCGAACCTGGCACGAGAAGGCGAGCTTCCCAAAACAAGATGGATTAGATGGATCTAGTGCAGCCATGAAATATACTACATACAACCATGTGCCTAGCAGCCTAATCATGGAATGTGTTAAGCACAAGGAAACAACACCATATCTACACATATTCATTGAAAGAAAAATTGTAACGCATTTACCCACATGTACATTTCTTTAAAATAAGCATATCAACACATATGCAAGATAAAATGAGCATATTCATGCACATATGCTACTTGTCAAAACAAAATACTTAAATGCAATATATAATGGCTTGTCCAAGCTCTAAATTCGTTAGTATTACTAGAAAAAGAAACAAAACATAATGAATCCTACTATCCAAGATCTAACAAGTTGAGAGAAGAAAAACATAATGCATCCATCCCCACCCTCTTGATTTGCCACATTGCACCCAACCATCAAAAGAATAGACATCGTCACCCAAGAATACCAAGAGTTCATTTTATCATGGAACTAAAATGTTATTTAAATTTGTTGTCTACCTCCTTGAGACAAAATAAAATCTCTCTTGAACATACTATTGACAAAATTTGAAAGACCAACTTCACACAGTATCAAACATTTGCTTGTACAGGCATGTTGATCATAACACATATATTTTCTCAAGAGTAATTATACTTGAGAACAAGATTTATTTCAAATAGTTTATCATTTAAATTTCAAATCCTAATTGAAACCTAGTTAGCATTGAAAAGGAAGTAATAGTCCAAAAATTTTAAAATGCACCACAAATTCACACCATTTAGTAAATGACAAACACTAGTAAAATAAATGAAAGAGTTCTATAAGCATACATTTCTTATAAAAAAAGCTACTATCTACATTAAGTCATTGATATTTCATGATCTTAGGATTATTTTGATGTAGCCTTAGTAATAGTCAGTGGTTTTAATCGTGTGCTAAGTTTAATAGGCTCACAGCAATAGGAATTGATCAACTAACAATTTCTATTCAAGCTCACTATCTGCTATAGTACAAAAATTCTTATAATATAATATGTTTTCATCCTGAATGGATCAATTTTGACTAAATCTAAACAAAGTTTACTCGACTCAAACAATGGTATCCATGATTGACAAATATGTCAAATACAAGAGAATCCCTCCTAATTTTGCTAGTTGCTTAAAAAGATAAACTTTAGTCCTAGACATGTCTCCTCATAGCAATATGATGTCTATACAATATCATCTTCCTAATTAAAAATAAAAATTTAATCTATCTTCCAAAATTTATGCACCTAGATTAACTAACATCTAAGACACATGGAGGTTTAACGTACGATTAAAAAGGGCACAAAATGATTTCTTACTAGTATGAACACATTGCTGGTAAAAAATACCATAAAAACCAAAGGAAAAGAGCAATTGAACTCACAATTTAGAGAGAGAGAGAGAGTTGTGAAAAGGAGTTGTCATTTTAACAAGAAAATCAAACGGTTCATGGTGAATGATCACGTGCTTAGACCACTCAATAAAAAGGCAGAGAAAGATTACTTAAAGAGATTCAATTTAATCTATTCTAAAACCAAAGTATTCTAGAGGAGACATATGGTCTGATACCTAAGTCATCCCTTACACCCTAACCCCTCACACATAGACATAAGAAGTTAAATCATGAGTATTGTAAAACTGAATTCAGAGTATAAATACCACAGCTTTGAAATTTCCTTTCACAATTAACTCAGAACTACAAAATAAATTGAAGATTTGATATTAGTGTAAAAAAATAAGGAACCTAGTGGTTGTTGATGTAAAATCATGAGCTCTGAGATCTTCCCTTCTAGCCCATCCCCTCTCTAGTTACTTTCCAGCCACTGGTGGTCTCTTTGTCCTATAGATGTCATCTACTATAGAGCCCATCTTCTTCTTGAGCCTCCCACTGGTATTGTTATTTTCCCTATTACCCCTTCCCTTCCAG
This sequence comes from Cupressus sempervirens, assembly GCA_028749045.1. NCBI lineage: Eukaryota > Viridiplantae > Streptophyta > Pinopsida > Cupressales > Cupressaceae > Cupressus > Cupressus sempervirens. The sequence continues at coordinate 379,917,102 of CM053786.1, forward strand.
ACTTCAGTTGTAACATTAATAATCATCTCTTCCACTCTTCTTTGCATAACTGCTTCCCCAAAACTGCCCTAAATTCCCTCCTCATTCTTCTCCCTTCCTTGTTAGATGTAACTCAATGTCATTTAGGTAATAGTAATGAATTAAAGAATCATGCTATAGTTTAGCATAGAAAGAAATACCACCATCATGTTCAAATTTACCAACAAATAATCAAATAAAATATGTTTTGTTTGATCTCCATATGCTTGTACATTTGCATAGTTTATTTATTGAACATCATATATCAACAAAAGAATACCTTAAACACTCACATTCTAAATATACCTCTCATAAACAAATAATTAGAATTTACTTCCATTTGATCTTATCATAAACAAACTTTTAAAAAAATAACATGTCACCTTAAGTCAAATCATCATAAAAACTAAGTGTATATGTGTGTGTGGTTGCAAGACCATTCGATGCATACCCTTGTGAGAGGATAACCCTCTCTACCTCAACCACACTCTCATCTTATTGATCATGCATCCACTCAAATAGTTACATCCAACAATGAAGTCAATATCCATCATAATCCAACATATTATATCATGAAATCATATCGTCATCATAATCAATAAAACATAACAATATCCTTAACTATTTCACTACTATGAATTTAACATATTACATAATCACATTGTGTTAAAGTTAAACATTTAACATCATATTTATAGTAACATCATCATTCTAAAAGAAATTATACATTTTGACTTACATTAGAACATATAATTTTGTTTGAAAATTTAAGCTATTAAACTTCATTTATCTAAAACAAGGTTTAAAAACTAACTTTGACCAACTCAACATTTGGTTATTCACCACATAAGCATCCAAATAATAATGTTTATAAATGAGATGTAACATCCCTCCCCTCTAGGAAAAGGCATCGTCTTGATGTTAAATCACAAGAAAAATTTATACACACATCTGAAACTGATATCTAACTAAAACAAAACAAGCTATACAAAAAGATGGGGAAAGGACTTTTGTAAATCCTTTGCATCCTCCCAAGCAGCACTATCCATGCCAAATTGGTCCCATTGGATCTTGTACTAGAGGATGTCCCTGTCTCATATCCTAATAGTATGTTGCTCAATGAGTTGGGTGGGTTGAACTACCATCACCCCTGGATCCTATGCCTACAACGCATGCTAGTCAAGCACATGAGATATATTAGGATGATATAGCTTAAGAAAAGAAACATGGAAGACATTATGAATGCAAGCTAAAGGAAGTGATAGAGAAAGATGATAAGAAACTATGTTGATAACTTCTAAAACCTTAAAAGAACCAACAAATCTCAAGGCAATCTTTGAGCTCTTGCCAAACGAGATTGAACTCTTATGTGGTCTAACCCTCAGAAACACCTTGTCCCCAACCTGGAACCATCAGAAAGTGTGTTTCTTGTTAGTGTAACTCTTCTAAAAATCTTCCACTTCTTTCAACTAACTGCAAATCACCTACTCTTCCATCTCTTTTAGCATCTTAGGACCCACTATAATCCTATCCTTAACTCTATCCCAACTGATAGGAGTTCTGCACTTCTAACCATAAAGAGCCTCAAATGGAGCCGTACCCAAGGAAGAATGATAGGACTTGTTATAGGAAAAATCCACCAAGGGGAGATACTCCTCCCATTTTTATTGTTGATCCATGTAGTACATGCACAAAAAATCTTCAACCACCTATTCACCCTCTTAATCTTCCCATCAGTCTCAGGGTGGTGAGTTGTGTTGAAGTTCAGGTGTGTACCCAAAGTGGAGTTCGAGGTTGTCCAAAACCTTAGAGTCATTCGGGTATCCCTATTAGAGATGATGGTTTCTAGAATACCATGGAACCAAAATATCTCTTGAACAAACTTTCTTGCCAAAACTAGAGATACATCCTTTAGACTACCATTAATAAAGTGGGAAACTTTGGTTAATTTTTCAACTGTGACCAAGATGACATCATTCTTGTGTCGTGTCATAGGTAAACCTTGTACAAAGTTCATGATAATAACCTGCCATTTATACTATAGAATCTCATGTGGGTATAGAAGTCTTTCTAGATGGACATGCTCAACCTTGACATGTTGACATTCTAAACACTAAGAAACATACTCTGTGACATCCCATTTGAGTCCTGACCAAAAATATAAAGGCCTCAAATTAGCCATCATCTTGTTTACCCCTGGGTGCCCTAAAAATAGAGTGCATTATATATCCTCAAGAATAACTTTTTGCAACCCTTCATGGTTGGGAACATATATCCTATTTTGGTACTTAAACACACCATCATCATCAAAAGAGTAATCATCAAATTATGAATTAGATGCATCGATGTCCAAAACTGACTTCACCCATTCATAATGGGTCTCTCCAAGAAGGTACTAAATAATGTACTCTCTCATATGAGTTTGAGATGTAGTAATAGCGGTTATGTGCCTTCTCTGACTAAGTGCATCTGCTACCCTGTTCTCTTTGCCTTTAATATACTCTATGCCAAAATCATATTCACTAAAGAATTCAAGTCACTGCCTTTGTCTAGCATTCAAATTAGGTTGAGTGAAAATGTATCTCAACCCCATATGATCAAATTTAAGCTCAAATGGCTTTACCAAAAGTAATTCTGCCACATATGCAAATCATGTACTATCGCTAAATCATGAGGAGCATAATTTACTTTATGCAATTTGAGCTTCTGGACTCATAAGAAACAACCTTACTATTATGCATTAATACACCCCAAAGCCCATCTCTTGAAGCATCTATCATGACAGCAAAGTGTCCATTAGGATTTGGTATAACCAAGATAGGAGCGGTAGTAAGCCTTTGCTTAAGAAACTAAAATGTTTTCTCACATGCTTCTGTCCACTCAAATATTTTGTCCTTCCACTAAAGAGATGTGATTGGTGTTTCTATGTTGGAAAATCCCTCAACAAATTTCTTGTAATACCCAACAAGACCCATAAAACTCCTAACTTCACTTGCATTCTAGGGAGTTGGCCATTCAAGGATGGCTTTTATCTTTGCAGGGTCCACTACTATGCCATCAACTGATAAAATGTGCCCCAAGTAGTGGATCTGCTTCTGATAAAATGAAAACTTAGAGAGTTTCCCATACAACTTTCTCTCTCTCTCTCTCAAATGTTGTAGAACTATGTGCAAGTGTTCTTCATGCTATACTAAATTCTTGAAGTATATTAAAATATCATCAATAAATATCTCCACAAATTTATCCAATTAGTCTCTAAATACAATGTTCATCAAGTTCATGAAGGCAGCACGTGCATTTGTTAGTCCAAAATGTAAGACTACAAACTCATAATGCCCATACCTTGTTCTAAAGGTTGTCTTAGGGATGTCTTCATCTTGAATTTGAAGTTGGTGATATTCAGATCTCAAATCAATTTTAGAGAATATGGTCACCCCCTTCATCTAATCAAATAGTTCATCAATTCTAGGGAGAGGATACTGATTCTTTGTGGTCACCTTATTTAGCATACAGTAGTCAATGCACAACCTTAAGGTACCATCCTTCTTCTTGAAAAAGATTATAGGAGCTCTCCATGGTGATACACTAGGTTGAATGAAACCTTTATTCAAGAGTTCTTTGAGTGTTCAACTCATACATCTTTGTGGAAGTCATATAGTAAGGAACCTTTGATTGCAGTTATCCTCCTTGCATAAGATCTATGGAGAAATTGAACTCCCTCTTAGGGGGTAGTTTGGGTAAATCATCAAGAAAAACATCTCTAAATTCATGTAAAATAAAATGATCCTCAAATTAAGCTAGAATATCTTCCAGAATCTTGACATGGGAAACATATAACTAGCAGCCCTTCCTCTTGGATTTCTTCAATTGCATAGCTGAAATTTGTCTTAATTCAAATGGTCATTTGACACCATTTAGCATTATTGAGTGACTTGTGTCATCAAGGCATTCAATCACCTTATTTTGACAATTTATTAAGGCTTTATGTTCACTTAACCAATTAATACCTAGGATGACATCGTATGAGCCCAAAGGAGCTACATACATGTTGACCTCTATTTAGAAGTTAAGGAGTTCCATCTCACTGCAAAATAAGAATTTGTCTACCCTGTGTTTAACCCTATTACCATACTCTACAGTCCAAGGTACAACCATAAAACTAACTCTAACAGGTATTTTAGCTACTATCTTAGGATCTACAAAGCATTCAGTAGCACCAGCATCTAGAAGAATAGAAATAAGGTATCCAAAAAGTATACCAATCATTTGTATAGGAGTGGCCCAATAGCCTACCTATCTATAATCAATTGCATCATGAATGTCGTGTTGCAGTGGAAAGTCCCTCTTGTCAGGTCACTGTGGATATTTAGTGGCAAAGTGGTTACCACCACATACAAAGCATCCTATCCTAGGACCTCTCTTGTCATCATTCCTATTTTGATCACCTTGTTGTTTCCATTCCTTCAATTTCCATTTCTATTATTTTGGTTCTTGTTGCTATTCCAATTTCCCTTGTTCTTGTTCCTATCAATATTTCTCTGGTCCTTATCCTTCATGTTCCTAATTTATTGTTTCTTTCCATTTCCCTTCTACTTGTCATTATGAGATCCCTTGTTACCCTAATATGATCTATTATCTAAATATGATCTATTATCCTAGAACTTTCTTTTATAGTTCTAGTTAGAGGATTTAGATGAAGAAGCATCCTTCAACCTCTGTTCCTGCTTAAGGGCCTTACGTAGTGCAAAATCCATAGTCCAATGCTCCTGCATTTTGACCTATAAATCTTAGGTAATAAACCCATGGAAAACTTTGGGTTCTAAATAGCTCATCATGCTGATACTGAGGAACATACTTCAACAAATGACAAAAATCCTCATGATATTGTGTGATGTTCATGTTCCCTTAAACTAGCTTGTAGAAATCTAATGATTTCTTATCATAGAATAGCTGAGGTAGCCATTATTTGCGGAAAAGCTACAAAAATAATTTCCAAGTTACCTCTATAGTGCTTGCCTCTAGCTTACATTTTGTTATCATTGTCTAACTCTTTTGGGTCAATTTATACTTGATGATTAGTAGCACTATCTTTCAGATTATCAGATATTGTTTCATATTTAATTGATTTTATGATGAGACTACTTGGTGCTCTATACTTCATATATGCATGAGGATGGTTATTACAGTGATTTCATTTATTTGATGATGATTAGTTAGATGGACTATTATACATGTTTTCTTATGGATACTTACCCCATACTGTATGTGTATGGTGTGTGTTTATATTTTCTTTATGTATGACATTTTTGATGTGGTTAAGAAAGGGAGTCATAATCACTTGCTAGTTAAGATCTACACTATGCACTACTTCCTACCATTGCCTATTTAGTTTAGTATATATGTGTTTGTATATGCGTGGATTTTATGTAGATTGCAGGTACCGGGTATTGACTTCCCTAAATTGCTAGGATGAGCCTACCTATCACGTTATCTCAATGGTAAGAGAGAGGAGATAAATTCTTGAGTCCAAATCCTAAAACCTTTGAGCTAATTGTCCTAGATAATTAGGACAAGTATCTGAGATGATTACCTTCTAAATGCATCATATGATGTAAATTCATGATTATAACCCTTTAATTTGATCTTGTATGTGGTATTTTATCTTAGGTTTTCGTATATCATTGTGATGAACCTCTCAATCTTTCATTATAATTACTGGTATTTGTACAAATTTATTCTATATATGTGAGGATTAAGAATTTGTAAAAACCCTCATTTTGTAGATTCAAAAATTTTAAATTAAACAGGGAAGGGCTTTGAAATAAAATGGAATTTTTAAATTAAAAATTTGATTGGTTCGCTGTAATTTCTCTATCAAAGTACTGATAAGAATTCTGTTTGAATATAAGAATTCTTTTTGAATATATATATATAATAAAGTTAAATTAGGAGGGGATTTAATTCATTATTATTATTTTTTTAAATAATATATATATTGTGGAGGAGGTGGGTTTTACCCCACCCCCCGCTTACCTTTTCATCGCCACTATGTGGTCTACGTGCACAGACTGGTTGCTACATGCAACAACAACCAAGCCTACGACAGTCGTACGACTTCTTTAAAAAGCCAATGGGCTTTAAAAAGATACGCTAGTTTGTTATAATATTTTAATATTAGTTTTTTTAAATTTATTTTTTAATAATATTAAATTTAATTATTATTTATTATTAATTGTTATTAATAATTTTTATTAATGTTTATTAATTTAATATATAATTAAAGGATATTATTATAATTATTAATTAATTTAATTAAAATTTAATTTAGTTAAGTTTAATTAAGAATGGAGGTTAATAAATGAAGTTTTAAATTTATTTAATCATTCTTAGCATGGTGGGAGTGGGTCTTTTTCGGTTACCACACTTTCGAGTGGTAGTGCTTTTTACTCTTACCATTGAGATCCGTCCGTTGATGTCATGGCTAGAGTTCTTTGTCTACATTTCCTTTCATTCTATTCTTGTGTTTTATGATGGATGGTTATATCATTATGATGGATGGTTATATCTTTATGGTGGATGACTTTTACTTATTGTGTTGTACTTTGTTTTATGGATCCGAAAGGAATGATGTAATCTATTTTTATAAATGTATATTATTTTAGCCTTTCATACCCTATGACATGTACAATGGATGATTGAGCATTCTGAATTGTATTGCCAAGTGGCATAAGGTACAAAAGTATATTATTTAAATGGACTTGGACTTATAATTATTCTTTCATGTGGATGTGGTATTTGTTAGACTTGGTATTAATTAAATTTAAATGTGATTCAACATCTTGGGATTCTTAAGGAATGTAATCTATTATGTTTGCTTCTATATGATTGTAAGTTATTGCTTCTGCTACTTTATGTTTGATGCATATGTTATTCTTTCTTAATAAAAAATGTTTAGCAAACTTAGTAAAACTTTAGGTTAATTCTTTTGGATCCCTTGACAGAGCATTACATCTAATATCAGAGCCTGAGTTCTACATTGGGAGCTCTGGGCATATTGGAACGCCACTAATTGTTGTCTAGTTAAACTAAAACAAAACTTAAATTGTTATGTATTTCAAAACTAAAACTTGAACTAGTTCAACAGAAATAGAACTTAAACTTTTAGTTGTATACATTCAAACTTGAACACTTATACTTCAAAATTGAAATATACTTAAACCTAAAAATAGGCAAAACAGAAAATTGAACTTATATTGTTTTCAAAACATGTGTCTTTATATATGCCTTATAGTAGTATGTTTTATGGTTATTATAGGATCTTGTTATCTTGGATATTATTGTGGTAGTGTTCTCAATGGAGTCATATCCTCCTACAAGGGGAAAGGGTCCAATGGGACCTGCACAGTGCATTCTTTAGTTTTACCTTGTTTATAGGCTTCTAGGAGTAAGCCTAAGTCTAGGGGGTGGATGTAGTGCCTGTCCCTAGTTTACAATTTGTTATCATTGCTAAAATCTTTTAGGCCAATTTATGCTTGATGATTAGTAGCACTATCTTTTAGATTATCATATATTATTTCATATTTTGTTGATTTTATGATGAGACTACTTGGTACTCTATACTTCATGTATGCATGATGATGGTTATTATAGTGATTTTAGTTATTTGGTGATGATTAGTTAGATGGATTATTATACGTGTTTTCTTATGGATACTTACCCCATACTATAGGTGTATGGTGTGCGCGTATATTTTCTTTATGTATGATGTTTCTGATGTGGTTAAGGAAGGGAGTCATAATCACTTGCTAGTCAAGATCTACATGATGCACCACTTCCTACCATTGCCTATTTAGTTTAGTATATGTGTTTACACATGCATGTATTTTATGTAGATTGTAGGTACTAGGTATCAACTTCCCTGAATTGCCAAGAAGATCATACCCTATCGCATTATCTCAACAGTAAGAGAGGGGAGATAAATTCTTGAATCCAAATCCTAAAACCTTTGAACTAATTGTCCTAGAAAATTAGGACAAGTATCTAAGATGATTACCTTTGGAATGCATCGTATGACATAAATTCATGATTATAACCCTTTAGTTTGATCTTGTATGTCGTATTTTATGTTGGGTTTTCGTATTTTGTCTTATGGGTCTTTGGTGATTTTTTTGTTAATTAAGCCAAATTAAATGATTAAATTAATGATTTAATTTAATGGAAAATTGTTATTATATTTTTTAATTTAATTATATTTAATTAATTAGAAAATTAATTAAATAAAATGAATTAATTTTAAAGAAAGAATTACAATTTAATTTTAGAAGCATAACAATATTTATTTAATTTCATGATAATATATTTAGGAGATAATTTTTAAATAAATGCTAAATATTATTACTATTTAAGTTAATAAATATTTTATCAATTAGTGCTTCAAAAAAAAATTAAAGAATGGAAAAGATATTAATTTATTAAAGAGTTATAAAATTGCATAAAGTATGCATTAGATTAAAATATAATAAATTAATTAAAAAGATAAATCAAGTAAATAAAGATGTTTTAATTGCATTAAGCATGCATGAAAACATAAAAGAAAAGCTAATAAAGAGTTAAGAGTTGTGAGCAAGGAGTCCTCTCGAGTGATCACACAATTAGTGCCCCAAATTTAGGAGAGAATTCCTTATCAGCATTTGAGGGTTCATTTTGAAAGGATGAAATTTTTGGGGAAGGAACCGCGAATTTTGGAGAAAGAATTTTCAAAGAGAAGGTTTTGAGAGAAAAGATTTCTCTCATAATCTTGAGGTGTTGTAAATTTAGCATCAGAACCAGGTAGATCCTAGTGTTTTTTATCACCTGGTTATTTATGTTATTTATTATTTCTTTCTTCTTCGTGATTATTGAATCCTGTCTTCTTCATGATTGTTGAATGATTTTTCCAAATATCGTTGTGATGAACTTCTCGATCTTTCATTGTAATTACTGGCATTCATACCAAATTATTCTATATATGTGAGGATTAAGAATTTGTACCCTCGTTCTGTAGATTCAAAATTGCAAATTAAACTGGGAAGGGCTTTGAAATGAAATAGAATTTTTAAATTAAAAAATTGATTGGTTCGCTTTAATTTCTCTATTCAAGTACTGATAAGAATTTTGCTCTATCTATCTATCTATCTATCTATATATAACAAAGTTAAATTGGAAGGGTATTTAATTCATTTATTAAATTTTTTTTAAAAATTTAAAATTAAAATTTTTAAAAAAACATATATTTTGTGGAGGAGGTGGGTTTTACCCCACCTTACCTTTCTGCGGCCCCTACATGGTCTGTGTGCGCAAACTGGTTGTTGCATGCAATAGCAGTTAATAATATTGCCAGTGACAACAACCAAGCTTGCGGTAGCCGCAGGCAGCCACACAACTTCTTTAAAAAGTCGGAGGCCTTTAAAAAGATATGTTGGGTTGTTATAATATTTTAAAATCAGTTTTTTTTAATAACTTTAAATTTAATTATTATTTATTATTAATAATTATTTATTATTAATTATTATTAATATTTTTTGTTAATGTTTATTAATTTAACATATAATTAAAGGATATTATTATAGTTATTTATATATATAATTATTAATTAATTTAATTTAGTTAAGTTTAATTAAGAATGCAGGTTAATAAATGAAGTTTTAAATTTGTTTAATCATTATTATTATTAATACTGATTTTAATAAAATTGTAAATTATTTTATTTGAAAATTGATATGTATTATTTTAATAATTTAAATAAATAATTACCTTAGATTATTTTTTAATAATGGACTTAAAATTTAATTAGGGTAATTGTGCAATTATTCAAATATAAGAATGGGGTAAATAGTAAGGATTAATTTGTAAATCGTAGGTATTCAAAAATTTACATTGAACAAAAACTGAAACCTTATTGTTAACTCAAGTATATGTTTTCAAATCAAACCAAACTATGAAACTACTATATTATCTGTATGTTGTCTCTACTTTGGGTTTTGGTTTGACTAGAGTGTTGACCATTTTTAGGACGTCTACCAAAGGCTAGGGAGTGTTGTGTTTGTAATATTATGATGTTTTGATCTCGATCATTTAAACTTAACCATGGTAATGTGCTTGGTATGCTCTATGATGAGTTTGAATTTATTATTCATTATTGCTTTCCAATGTTCTTGTGTGAAGCTAAGGTGAATGTTATGACATATTTGACTTAACCTTTTTGAGTCTTCAATCAATATTTTTGGAATTCTTTCTAGTTGCTCATAGAGAACTGATGTGTTATTCTGAATTATTTTTTGATGATTTCTAGTCACTTGTATAGGGTTGAGGTAAAATTTTTGATTCTTTGATTTATACTTTTATGAGCCTAGGTTAGGTTATCTATATGTAATGTCAGGAAGTGGCTTGCAATGGAGGTCGGGGCCTAAAGTGGCTACCAAAGTAACCCATTATAAGTTGTTTAATAAGTGAAAAAACTACACTAAATGGGAATAAAATTAACCTCATAAGAGTCTTTGTATGTTCTTGCCCATGCCTTGAGTGCTAGTATAGACTAGGATGGGAGTAGAGAGAACACTTGGTTGTAACCATGCAGCACTAGTATGCCTTGATAGTTGAAAGGATACTAGTGTTACATTGAGTCACTAGGGAGCTAGGGTCAAGTTAGACTACCAGGGTAACTCTAGCATTGATTTGTGTGATGACACTTGCCCACTTACATAATAGATTTCCTATGTGTCTTTGTGTGCCTCTAGGTCTAGATGTCAATTTCTCTTAGAACCTTTGAGTTAGATTACTTTTAGGGTTTCTTGGACTTAGACATTACTTTTAATTTTGCGATTGATATCGTATTTGGGACTTGAGACTATCTCCTTAGCGTGGAGGGAGTGGGCCTTTTTTGGTTGCCATGCTATCGAGTGGTAGTGGTTTTTTTACTTTTACCATTGAGATCCGTTCATTGATGTCATGGCTAGAGTTCTTATCAGCATTTCCTTTCATTACATTCTTGCATATTATGATGGATTGTTATGATGGATGGTTATATCATTATGGTGGATGACTTGTACTTATTGTATTGTACTTTATTTCATGGATCTAAAAAAGGGATGATGTAATCTATTTTTATACATGTATATTCTTTTAGCATCTCATACCCTATGACATGTATAGTGGATGACTGAGCATTCTGACTTTTATTGCCAAGTGGCATTCAAAACAAATGTATATTATTTAAATAGACTTGGACATATAATTATTCTTTTGTGTGGATGTAGTATTTGTTAGACTTAGTATTAATTAAATTTAAATGTGATTCAACGTCTTAGGATCTTTAAGGAATGTAATCTATTATGTTTGATTCTGTATGATTGTATGTTATTGCTTCCACTACTTTATGTTTGATGTGTATGTTATTCTTTCTTTAAAAAAAAAGTTTGGCAAAATTAGTAAAACTTTAGGTTAATTCTTTTGGATCCCTTGGGAGGGCGTTACATCTGGTATCAGAGGTTGAGTTTTGCATTGGGAGCTCTAGGCATATTAGAATGCTACTAGTTGTTAATTAGTTGAACTAAAACAAAACTAAAACTTGAACTAGTTGAACAGAAACAAAACTTAAAATTTTAGTTGTATACTTTCAAACTTGAACACTTATACTTCAAAACTAAAATATTTTTAAACCTAAAAATAGGCAAAAAAAAAAATTGAACTTATACTATTTTTGCGTCTTTATGTATGCCTTACAGTAGTATGTTTTATGGCTATTATAGTGTCTTGTCATCTTGGATATTATTGTTGTACTACTCTTAGTGGAGTCATATCCTCCTACTAGAGGAAAGGGTCCAATGGGACCTGCACAGTGAGTTCTTTAGTTTTACCTTGTTTATAGGCTTCTAGGAGAAAGCCTAAATCTAGGAGGGTGGGTGTAGTGTTTGCCCCTAGTTTACATTTTTTTATCATTCCCGAACTCTTTTAGGCTAGTTTATGCTTGATGATTAGTAGCACTATCTTTCAAATTATCAGGATATTGTTTCATATTTGGTTGATTTTATGATGAGACTACTTGGTACTCTATACTTCATGTATGCGTGGTGATGGTTATTACAATGATTTCAGTTATTTGATGATGATTAGTTAGATGGATTATTATATGTGTTTTCTTATGGATACTTACCCCATACTACATGTGTATGGTGTGCATGTATATTTTCCTTATGTATGACATTTATGATGTGGTTAAGGAAGGGAGTCATAGTTACCTGCTAGTCGAGATCTACACAATGCACCACTTCCTACCATTGCATGTTTAGTTTAGTATATATGTGTTTGCACATGCATGAATTTTATGCAAATTGTAGGTACTAAGTATCAACTTCCTTGATTTTCCAGGATGAGCATACCCTGTCGCATTATCTCAATGGTAAGAGAGGGGAGATAGATTCTTGAGTCCAAATCCTAAAACCTTTGAGCTAATTGTCCTAAAAAATTAGGACAAGTATCTAAGATGATTACCTTTCAAATGTGTTGTATGACGTAAATTCATGATTATAACCCTTTAGTTTGATCTTATATGTGGTATTTTATGTTGGGTTTTTGTATTTTATCTTATGGGTCTTTGGTGATTTTTCTATTAATTAAGTCAAATTAAATGATTAAATTAATGGTTTAATTTAATGGAAAATTGTTATGATATTTTTTAATATTTAATTATATTTAATTAATTAGAAAATTAAATTAAAAAAGAATTAAATTTAAAGAGAGAATTACATTTTAATTTTAGAAGCATAATCATATATATTTAATTTAATAATAATATATTTAGGAGATAATTTTTAAATAAATACTAAATATTATTATTACTTAAGTTAATAAATATTTTATCAATTAATGCTTCAAAAATAAATTAATGAACAGAAAAGATATTAATTTATTAAAGAGTTTTAAAATTGCATAGTGTATGCATGAGATCAAAATATAATAAATTAATTAAAAAGATAACGCTAGTAAATTTAATAAAGATATTTTAATTGCATAAAGCATGAATGAAGATATAAAAGAAAAGCTAATAAAGAGTTAAGAGTTGTGAACAAGGAGTCCTCTCGGGTGATCGTACAATTAGTGCCCCAAATTTAGGAGAGAACTCCTTATTAGCATTTGAGGGTTCATTTTCAAATGACAGAAGTTTTGGGGAAGAAACCATGAATTTTGGAGAAGGAATTTTTAGAGAGAAGGTTTTGAGAGAAAAGATTTCTCTCACAATCTTTGGGTGTTGCAAATTTAGCATTAGAACCAGGTAGATCCTAGTGTTTTTTATCATACGGTTATTTATGTTATTTATTATTTCTATCTTCTTCATAATTGTTGAATCTTGTCTTCTTCATGGTTGTTGAATCATTTTTCCAAATATTGTTGTAATGAACTTCTCAATCTTTCATTATAATTACTAGCATTCATACCAATTTATATTGTATATGTGAGGATTAAGAATTTGTAAAAACCCACATTCTGTAGATTCAAAATTGTAAAAATTAAACTAGGAAGGACTTTGAAATGTAATGGAATTTTTAAATTAAAAGTTTTATTGGTTCGTTGTAATTTCTCTATTAGAGTACTAATAAGAATTTTTTTTAAAAAAGATATTTATAAAACAAAGTTAAATTGGGAGGGGATTCAATTCATTTATTAAAAACAAATTTTATAGAAAAATAAAATATAAGAATATATATTTTGTGGAGTAGGTGGGTTTTACCCCACCCCCCCACCTTACCTTTTCGTGGCCCCTATGTGGTCTACATGCGAAGACTAGTTGCTACATGTGGTAGCAATTAATACTGTTGCCAGCAGCAACTACAATTAGCCACACGACTTCTTTAAAAAATTGATAGGATTTAAAAAGATACACTAGGTTGTTATAATAGTTTAATATTAGTTTTTTTCAAAATTTCCTTTTTAATAATATTAAATTTAATTATTATTTATTATTAATTGTTATTAATAATTTTGTTTATTTAATATTTAATTAAAGGATATTATTATAGTTATTTATATATATAATTATTAATTAATTTAATTAAATTTTAATTTAGTTAAGTTTAGTTAAGAATGGAGGTTAATAAATGAATTTTTAGATTTACTTAATTAATATTATTAATACTTCTTTTAATAAAATTATAAATTATTTTTTTTGAAAATTGATATGTATTATTTTAATAATTTAAATAAATAATCACCTTAGATTATTTTGGAATAATAGACTCAAAATCAAATTAGTGTAATTATGCAATTATTAAAATATAAGAATGGGGTAAATAGTAAGGGTTAATTTGTAAATTGTAGGTATTTGAAAACTTACATTGAACAAAAACTAAAACCTTTCTATTAGCTCAACTATATGTTTTCAAATCAAACCAATCTATGAGACTACTCTGTTATCTATATGTTGTTTGTACTTTGGGTTTTGGGTTGACTAGGGTGTTGACCAATTTTAGGACATCTACCAGAGGCTTGGGAGTTTTGTGTTTGTGATATTATAATTTTTTGATCTCAATCTTTTAAACTCAACTATGGTAATGTGCTTGGTATGCTCTATAATTAGTAAATTTGGACTCAATTTTTGATGAATTTTGGTCAAATTTTTGACTCAGGTTGGTCAAAATTTTGACCAAGCAATTTGTGGAAAATTTTCTCATCAAAATTTCTACCAACTTGCAGTTGGTCAAAAGTTTGACCGATACATTCGTCGAAAAAATTTAATTTTTGCTAGCTCTAATTTGTCATTGTTGGTCAAAATTTCCACCAATGTTTGGTTGAGTTTTTTTTAGAATTGGTGGAAATTTCAACCAATTCTTGGTAGAAAACTATCAAGAATTGGTTAAAATTTCCACCAATGTTTGGTCAATTTTTTTAATAATTGGTGGAAATTTCGACCAAGTCTTGGTAGAAAACTATCAAAAACTGGTCAAAATTTCCATCAATGTTTGGTCAAAATTTTGTTTATGTTATATCAAGTAATTGTTTCTTATCTAAGATATTTAATTTGCAACCTTTTAAATATCTGCAAATATAAAGTTGGAGCAAGAGAAGTTTTCTTCTCAAAGGTATCCTCTAATTGTAAAGTGTCCATG
>CM053786.1:379937259-379979759 GCA_028749045.1 Cupressus sempervirens
AATGCTCATGGAATCATAAATCACCACAGTCTTGTACAAGCGACTGTAAAGAAAATCCAAAAGATAATCCATAAAAAAAACATCAAATATCCACAATAAGATTCATCAAATATCCATGATAAAATCATCAAATATCCATAATAAGAATCATCAAAATCTCCATGATAAAATCATCAAATATGCATAAAAGCATCAAATCTCCATGAGCAATATCCATAGAAAATCATGACCACAACAGTTCTCTATTGGAAACTGAAGGCATCACTGATAATCATAAGTATCCATTGGTTCTCAATAACCAAAATAAATCATCACATCCATTGGTTCTCAATAAGCAACCAAGAATATCTCAAAATCATACTGATCGAAGACTCCAAAATGGTTGAGTCAAAACATGTCACAACATGACATCATCAAGAATAAATCCACATCATAGTCCCATCATGGCGACTAGAAAATAATCAAGGATAACTGATTGATGACTCAAAAATGATTAGCTCAAGTGTCTCATACATCTCAGCTTCACACATGAAGACTGATGAACAAATACAAACATTTCATAGAGCATACGATCACATAACCATGGTTGGGCTTATAAAGATCGAGACCAAATAAAATCAACATGCCATCACATCTCATAACCTCCGAGCCTCTGGTAACAACCTAGGACTGGTCAACACTAGTCAACCCAAAAATCCAAAACAAGAAGCATATAGAATACACGATGCAAACACATGTTTTGGTTTTGCTATTATCTCATAGTTGAGTTAAGTGTAGAGTTTCATTTTTCCATTTTCAAGTGTAGGGGTTTCAATTTCCATTTTCAAGTATACTTCAAATGTCTAAGTTTCATAATTTGACCTACAAGTCAACCCATTTTTTCCCCGATAGCATTATCCTTCCATTATTAAGAATTACATTCTAAGAATAACTTAAGGATAAATATTCACTAAACTGATCATTGTTGACCTTTAATTAAATTGTTCTCTATATTTAACTAAGATCCATATTCAAATTGATCAACTCTTCAACTTTCCAAGGATCATTATTTGTTATATTATAAGAGAGCCAATTACTAGTCTTTGAATAAGAAGATTATAACTTTATAAAGATGATCAATTAAATCATTCAATTAACATAGGTACGGAATCCATGACTTTTATCATTCTAATAATACTTAATTAAAACTTAATTAAATATTACTAAAATTTAAGCTTCCTAATTCAATCGTTGTAATAATTAAATCATCACTAATAACCATTAAAATATCTAAGGTTATTATTCAAGTAATTAGAATAAGACTTATCAACTTGATATCAATATTTTCTCAATAATTACATCAATTAAATCTCTATTACATAACTTATTTATTAATTAAATCTAATTAACTCTCATTAATTGATTTAATTAATAGTTGCATAACCATAACAACGTTCCAATTAATATCAGTTGACTAATAACTAACTAGAATTCTGTAAGGTAAAAGTCAACTATAATTCAATAATAATAATTGAAAATCTTAATAATAATTCTATATGACCACATTCGTCATCTTTCAAAGAATACCAACATTCCCTTGACAAATTCATATTATCATTAATCTTTTCAAATAAGACTCTATCGCACAACTTAATTATTAATATCATAGTTATAATATCAACTCAATGAATATCAATTGATTAAAAATCAATTATACTTCAAATCCAAAACTAATATCCTTACAAAACTTTAATCAATAAATAATCTACACTAGATTAAATCTAACCAAATTTATTGAAAACCATTATTTATTAATAGTTTGTTAGACCCACCAAACATTAATAAATAATAAATTCATCAAAACTATTATTACTCATTCTAGAGATCCTTCCACAATTTTCATTAGTTAATATTCAACTAACCTTTAAGGTATAACATATTAACAAATTCAGATCATGACTAGGTTATTAAATATTATAATAATGATTTTGACCCTTGTCAATTAAATCCAATATCATTTAAAATCTCTTAATTTACATTACCATAATAATCATCATTAAATACCTATATAAATTACCACCTCTTAACTATTTAATATATATTAAATAATATTGAATATACATTAAACAGTTAATATTAAAAGTTCACTCTTCTCTATTAACAAATTATTGAGAACCTCAAATAATAGATAACTTAAATATTTAAAGCTTCATAACAAGTTAAAAATTCCATTAACAAATTATATATATATTAATTAATAATTAATTATATAATAATCAATATATATATAATAATTTAATAATCAACATCTTTTCAATTAATGAAAAATTGTTTCTTTTACAATTATCAACATAAAATATCATTTATAAAATAACAATGTTAAAGTCAATTTATATATAATATATATTTACACATATATATACATACCTAACATAACAAAAACTTTAATAATATCAAACGCTTATATAAAAGTGTTTATAAAGGCCCGTTGGCCTGTCTGCTTTATGCGGCATCACGGCAGCACTGCTGCCGCAGCAGCAGAGTACTGTCGCGTCAGCAGCAGTACCTGCTGCCGTAGCAGCAGTGTCTGCTACGGATGACAGCAGGGGCGGTGACAAATAATGCGGGGTGGGGTGGGGTAAACCCCTTGCCCTCCCATATTTTATGTTAATTTTTTTTTAAAATAACGCTTTCAATAAATGTTTCCTCAATGCGATTTTTACACCATGCGATCCGAATTTATTAATAAGGTTTCTCATTTTAACTTACACAAATATATACATATATGTATATATGTATATATATATATATGTATATACGTATATGTATGTATATATATGTGTGTGTGTGTGTGTGTGTGTATATATATATATATATATATATATATATATATATATATATATATGCAGATTATAGAAAAGAGAACATTTACTTAGATTAAAATAAAAAGGCTTTTCTATACAAGAATTTTCTTTTTTAAATAATTGTTTTCTAAACATATCCATTAAAACATCCAATAGGTTTAACTATAAATTTGAAATCATCATTCTCAATTTGATTCTAATTCGAACCCAAACCCGTTTAGAACTAATTTCTCTTTAATTGGATCTAGGGTTTTCTAATGTTTTCTTCTCAACCAATAAAATATCTAGATTCTAATTCAATTGTAGATTCTATCATGGAATATATTCAAACACATATAACAAACATGATGAAGACAGGAAGAGAAATGGTGCAAAGAGAATATGTGAATATCACGAGTGCACCTGGACACTGATGCTAATCTGCCATGCCTCAAAAGTCCATAGAAAATCCCTTCCTTCTCCATCATCCATGATTCCTCCAAGATCCAAGCTAATCGAATCCTCCAAGTGACTAGAAGTGCTAGAAGAAGCATAGAAGCAAGTAGAAGATATATGAGCATATGAACTTCTCCAATGCATGTAAGCTTGAAGCTTCCATTAAGCTTTCATTTGAGCTATCATTAAGCTTGTCCAAACACACTAGGAGAGCCTCTATTTAAAGGCCTCTAAGATGCATCTAGAGTGTCTCTAGAAACATCTAGAAGATAAGCATGACAACCAAGCATGGGTCTTCTCCAACCTTCTAGATGAGTCTTAAGGTTGTAGACACCATGTGCTCAAATAAAATGCTAACTCCTAAGTGTAGACAACTAGTGCATTCTTAGAGTGCAAACTCCTCTGTTGTCTACATGACAACTTTCAAGAATTTTCCAACTCCTATGTGAGCAAATATTAAAATAATACACATTAATTAATATAATATTTTAATTTACTCTTTCCAATTTAATTTATTTATTTATTAAATCTCATGCACTTACTTTAATAATTTCACTTTTCAATCTTAATATATTTATATTTTAATCACATGAGATTTAGAATCTTTTATTAATTTAAATATATCTTCCACTTTTAAATTTTATTTTCCAAAACTTAATTGCTAAAATATTTATTAGCTTTAATAATAATATTATTTAGTCATTTATTTAAAAATGAGCTCCAAATATATTATTATTAAAATAAATATTGTTACATTCCAAATTTAAACTGTTAACTTTTATCTTCCAATTTAATTATTTTATTTAATTAATTTCTCAATTAATTAAATAAAATAAATATTAAAATACCATATTAATTTTCCATTTAATTAAACCATTAATTAAATCTTTTAATTAGGCTTAACAAATAGAAAATACACCAAAGACTCACAAGGTGGAAATATGAAAATCCATCATAGCCAAAATACATACAAAATTAAACCAAAGGTTTAAATCATGAATTACGTTATCCAACATATTCAGAGGGTACTCAACTCGAATACTTGTCCTAATTTTCCAATTAGAACAAATGGCTTAAAAGGTTGGGATTTGGACTTGAGAATTTATCTCCCCTCTCTTATCATTGAGATAATGTGATAGGGTACGCTCATCCTAACAATCCAGGAAAGTCGATACCCGGTACCTGCAACTTGCATAAAAACCATGCATGTACAAGCACAATATATACTAAACTAAATAGGCAATGGCAGGAAGTGGTGCATCGTGTAGATCCCGACTAGCAGGTGACTGCGACTCCCTTCCTTAAACACATCAGACATGCCATACAAAAGCAAACATGCACACCATACACATGCAAGTATGGGGTAAGTATCCATAATAAAACACATGATAATAAATCATCTTACTAATCATCATTAATAACTACAAACAATAAAAATAATCATCATACATACATGAAATATAGAGTCTAAGTAATCTCATCACATAATAAACTGAATCCATAGCAGAATATCTGATAATCTCAAAACAATGTTGCTAACCATCAACATAAAACTAGCCCTAAAAGAGTTCAGCAATGATAACAAAATGTGAACCAGGGGCAGAAACTACATATACATATACATATATGTATATATATATATATGTATATATATACATATATGTATATATACATATATATACATATATGTATATATACATATATATATATATATATACATATATGTATATATGTATATATACATATATGTATATATATACATATATGGATATATATATATATATATATATATATACATATATGTATATATATGTATATATATATATGCATATATGTATATATATATATACATATATGTATATATGTATATGTATATATACATATATATATATGCATATATATATATACATATACATATACATATATGTATACATATATATATATGTGTGTGTGTATACATATATGTATATATATGTATATATATGTATATATATGTATATATATGTATGTATGTATATATATATGCATATATATATACATATATATGTATATATATATGCATATATATATACATACATACATATATATACATACATATATATATATATACATACACATATATATATATATACATATACATATATATATATACATATATATATATACATATATATATATATATGTATATATATATATCTTGAACGAAAAATTCAAACCAAAAAACTTTTGAGCAAATGTCAAACCAAAATTTAAACCAAAAACTAGCATCTCATAGTAAAAAGTAGATCTATATGGAGGGAACTTTACCATCTATGATAAAAAAAGGGCAAGATGTTTCAAACAAAGATATATCTGTAGTTTTGGAGAATTTTAGTAAACGACTTCTAGTTTGCTATGTTATTGGTGGGAGTCTATTGCATGGACCACATAGCTTGGGTTTGGATCTAAGTCACTTTAGCACCTTGTATTAACCTATTTGGATATGAATGGCAATAATTGTTGTTGGCAAGAATAAAAAACCTTATTCTAGTTACTGCCACCCTTAGTGGTGTTGCTCTCTATGCCATCGTACACAAGAACAAAAGCTCATATTGTACAAATATTATCACATTGTTCTATATTTGGTCGATAAAAATTATCAAATGCAAGCTTTCCTACCATTAGTGCTAACCAAGAAAACCAATAAAGTATTTAAAGAAAACTTGGAAGTAATTGAGGAAGAGGAAATTGATACTTCTGCCACCAGTTAACATGAGATTGATTGTGGCATTTAACCATGTCTCTTAAGGCATTCATTAGATAGTGGATACCCCCATTTAAGTCTAGTTCAACACTTAATTTTCTTTTAGGCATAGACTAACAATGTAGGCAACTTTAAAAATGATGAAGTGAAAAATCTATTTGATTGTGCTAAATTGTTACCTTCAAGAAGCACCTCAGACACACATTGTCACCTCCTAGAAACCTTGAAATTTCTATATATTTTGATAAAAACTCCAAAAAAGGCCACTAAGAAGAACTAATTTAAATTATTGGTTCCATACACATTGTTATCTAGACTCTAATTGAAATTGCACAGTTTCTCCGTGCATTGTTTTGGGCCTATTTCTTCTTAGGCTTGCCCTAGTTAAGTATCCCCTTCTAACTTGAAAGACTACAAAATGATCTGGAATAGTTTAGTAATACCAATGTGCTCCCATAAATGGTTCTTTAAGATAGAACACGTACATCCCATAACAGGTTATTGAGCACATTACTAACATTGACAATACTGATGACTTTGATAAATGTCCTAGCTAGAGATCATTAGGCAATTGCTAATGGTTAATGATCACAAAAGCAACTTGGCATGCAATGGTTAGTGAAAAAAAAGGCTTAGATTTAGACAAAGTGAGAAATTTTATAATTCCCAATCTAATCAATATACTAGAAATTTTGCATATAGGATGTGTGTGTGTGTGTGTGTGTGTGTGTGTGTGTGTGTGTGTGTGTGTGTGTGTGTGTGTGTGTGTGTGTGTGTGTGTGTGTAAGCATGCACTCTGGAATACAATTTGACATGTGGATAGCATTCCAGATAGAAAAATAGAGATTTTTCTTTCTACTTTTTCTTTGGTCATCACATATGCAGAATCAAACTTGGGGATATAATCATGGTGGCATCCCATAGCGAAGTTCAACCTACACATCCATAAGTTAAGCTCTCAATTGTTTTGAAATTTGAAACTTATTTCCTTATTTTGTGACTAGAAATTGAGTATTCTATTTATTTTCTTTAATAGTAGGGACTATGCATAAATTTAGGTATCTCTTTACACATGACACATCCTACAATTTAGAACATGTCAAGCAAATTTAGAAATTCAAATATCACTTAAATCCTCATGGCATAGCATAATGATCTATAATTTGATGATTCCTTAGTCTTCTAACTGAGCTATGCACTATTTTTATATCTTAACTCTTAAAATATAAGCTATTTATGCTGGTAATTTCTCAAAAGTTACTATTGAGGACCCAAACCTTGAGATTTCGAAGCATTTTTTATGCTAGTGCCTTTGCATAATCTATTATAGAATGATGCAAGTATATTATTGTAACATGTAGTAGTAGTTGAGTTTGATTCATAATGGCCTCAACAACATTTGGATGATAGTGTCCACAGGAAAATATGACAATGCCCCAAAAGCATCAAGATATCTACTCCTGTCCTCATCAAATAAGTATTGCATTTTACCCTCAACAATGTTCAACTACCAAATGAAGTAAAAACAACACAAGAAAATTATTAGCATTCTTTTACAAAACAAACCCTTCAAAATGATTGCAATGAAACAAAATTCATTAAAATATATGCCAAAGGAACAAGAATTCCTATTATGACCACATCCATGGGCTATCAAGAAAATCATTTTTTTGCTTGCAGCACACAAAGAAATTATCTGATCTTCAACTCTAGACATACACCCAACATGATATTATTTAGCATGTAAATGCACCTTCATATGGAAGATTAAACTATCAGACACAAAAATAACATATTGTGTTGTCATGTTATGAGAACGAAAATAATACACCAATGATAGCCTAGAAGACAACTTTTTGTCTCTTCCTAAACTATCTATCTATCTCTTGTTCAAATGCAAAGGCATCAAGACAATAACATGGCTATAGGAGTTTGGAAGACTATAGTAACCTTAGAGAGGTTGTGATAGACTCGCTAGTGTTCCATGGAAACCTAGTAGATTTGACTAATAGATAGATGACAATGTCCATCATTAGTAAAAACTTAAAATAGTGCATGAACATGGTTAAGCTCTTTTCCATTCTCAATTTAAAAATAAATAATTCTTCATCTACTAATATATCATTTCCTTAACTTAATGTAGTGATTATTTTGGATATTCAAGTTAAATAGTGAACCACACTATTTAACAGAAGATAATGCAATACCTACATAGGATGTAGTGTGCACATCAAATTTTTGGTAATATCACCTAAGTTATCAGTTCAAGTTCAGTTCCAAGTTTGAAGTTCAAGAACCAATTTGCAAGTTCATCAAAATTTTAGAAAGGGGTTTGGGTTTGTTAGTGCAAAACAATGTAAAAATTAGAGAGTAGCATACTAGCATAAACAACTTTAAACAACAAAAACACCATAAACTTGTAATCATAGTGATCATACCATCATACAGTTTAACATCAAAGATTCAAAACATTAAAAATAAACCATAGCATCAAGTTCAAGTATCATTTTTTGATGTTCATTGTTCAACTAATGGAATAAAAATCTATTAATATTCTAAGATCTTCAATCTTCATCTTCTTCTTCATATTCTTCTTCTTCATCATCTTCATCTCTAGCATTAGTTTATTTTTTAAGCAAAATATATGAGGTTTTGACTACAGCTTGCTATTAGGAGAAGTTAAAGCGAGTTGTGACCTTGTTGCTACTTGTACTGCAACAATTATACTCTATTAGGGCATGATATACTACTAAGCAACATGCTTTTTGATCAACAAATATCCAAAGTTAAAAAATGGCCATGCTTTTTGGTATGGTGTGATAACTTATGGCTCTGATATAGTCAAACAAGAAGAAACATTTTCTAGTCATTTTTATGGGCCTTATTTTGATTTTGGAGCTCCTAAAGAATCTATATCCATTTAAAACGAACGAAAATTGGATGATGTGAATATCAAAACTCTCAATTAGCAGAAGTAGCACTAATGAATTAGTTCTCTTTTTGCTATTGAATGTGAATCTTAAAGACACTTTATTTACTATTTTCTTTTGACGAATTTCCTAATTGACTATTATTGATGATTTCATGGCATGTATCTATGAATGAATAATCCTATTTACAAAGGTTATTCTTATTTTTGTCAACATCCTTAACATTGAATTTATTTATTGCATGTATTATGCAGATACACCTGGAGTTTGGTATGTATGGAAAAATTCATATGTTGATAAAGTTAATAAAGATTATGGAGGTTGGTGTAATGCATGTTTTATTTCTTTTGTTCTTAAAATAAGGCAGGATTTATGAGTATTTATGATGGCTTGGTCTTAATTAACCATTTTGTTCTCATTTAGGGGAATGGTTTATTGATGGAAAAGTAGTTTTGAGGCCTCCTGAGAGGGAGAAATTGATTAATGGTGATCCTAGCAAGACAATGGACTTTGGATCACCATTAATCAATTTGTAGGTAAAAAACCATGTAATTAGCATACTAGAAGTCTTAAAATTCATACTACAAGAAGCAATTATGATGCAATGATCCCCATGAATTCAATTTAAATGCAAAATGTTCAAAAATAGAATACTACCTCACTAACAATTATCATTGATAAACTTGCAAAAAAAACATCAAGAATACCTAGTCTACGGGATTTGAAAGCACCATTAATTATATGCAAAATTGCACCGCTACAATTCAATGCAAGTATGGCACTCTCTGCCTACATCAGCAAAAAGTATGATTTAATAGATTTAAGTAATGTCTTCCCTGCAGATAATAAAAACATTTAACTTGGTTTATGACAAACATGCCAACTAACATACAAGGCATTCTATAGGAAAACACAACATCCATGACTTAGGTAGCCAAAAGTTGAATCAAATCACACATTCAATATCTTCCTAAAGCAATATCTTGACATGTATTCAAGCTATTTGTTGGATATTAGAAACAACCTCCAATCTATTTCTTAACAACATCCCTAATTTTGAGCATGAACGTGATAAACATCCTTCTCATGGATGTGCATGTTTCACAATAGAAAATTTATGTCAAATGACAAGCGTGTCTCACTTAATTAGTAATAGCAACAAATTAAATGATTTTCAAATTGGACTAACATTTACCTCTAATGTTTCTTGTGAAATAGTTATTTTTTCTTTATGAAAAAAGTCTAATTTGGTTGAAAAGGCCATGGCATGGGGGTCACGTAGCTCCTCATTGTAGCTAGTCAACTATCCACTAGTGAAAATACTTCATTCTAAGTATGAAAATCTTGAAATCGAAGAGAAAAATTAGCTGAGATTGACATTGACAAACATTGTCTTTTAATGAGGACAATTATATTATAACTATAGTAATTAAACTCTCTCTAAGAAAACCATAAAGACTAAGTGGAAAGTGAAACAAAATGACTTGGAATGGATTGCCTCTCCAGGTTCTGATGGCATACCACCAACTTTGGGTAAACTCAAGCAAGGGAGTCAACCAAAAAATGGCTTGAATAGGACTATTTTTAAGAAGATGAGTCTTTTCCAAGTTTTGGCTTAGCCTTCTTTAACACATTCAAATCTTCTTAGTAAATCAGTCCATCTCTAGCCCAAGTTCTATGTCAATTACTAGGATATATTACCACACAAATTAAAAAATCTATAGTTTAAAAGAATGTTAGGAAATCAAGAGATGAAGATATTCACAAGCAATATGAGTCATCATTTGTGAAAGGAACTTTGAAAGATGAGTATAGGAAAGTAGGAGAGATAAAACTAGCATAGTATGTTAACATTTTCAATTTTTCATTGAACCTAAATGGATATGAATCGTATTGAATAGAATTCATGATCAGTTTTTCTAGCTTAGAGACAAACTAGGCAAGATTACTAAGAAGGTTTTAGAAGTAGTCACAAGCTTCAATGCATGAGCTGATGTATCTACTCTAAGGATTACTAAGAAAGATTTGGTTACATAGTTGACAAAATTGAAATGGGATTGAAGAGCTATGAAAATAGAAGAAATTAAGTAGGAAGATGTTATGGTAAAAGTTCATTTGCTAAATTGAAAGATAGGAGAGGTTCAGATCTAGATCATGGATTAAGATACAAAGATATAGAGATAGTGGAAAAATTGGAAGCCCCCAGATGCTCAAATTGTGACACCAAATGTGTTTTGACTGACCAACATTTAGATTTGAAATCCATTGTTGAGATTGTTCCTAATGAGAAGCAGAACACAAGTGATGTATGCAAAAATAGTTTTAAGATCTAGTGCAATGGCCATGATTCAAATGAATTGGCTATGATTAGGGAACAAATTGTTCAGATTGAAAATCAGTAATCCATCTTGTTGGATCTTATGAATGTAACTTACCAAAATCTTGATCTTTTTAGGTCTACAAAATATCCCATTGTTTTGAATTGAAAGAGCTAAAGACATATGAGTTTATAGTCAATATCATAACAAACTTGTTAGTTAGAATTCTTTCAAGAATAGCTATCAGGTATTGCTCTTGAGATGCCCATTAGTTGACATTTTTGAGAAATAAATACCATGTAATATGATTGTGTGCAATCTATTTCTTTTTATGTTTTTTAATAATGATCTATTCATCTCTATTACAAATCATATATTCAGTAGAATGCAAAGTGCAAGGTTCTGTTATTTATATTCAAGTTTCTCATCTTAGATTCTAGCCATTTTTTATTGAGTCCAATGTTAGAGCTTCTAATTTGTCATAAGTGTTTCTAGTTGCTATTGGGTGAACCCACAATAATGGATTCCACTTTAGTGGGACGAACAAAAATGAAAAAAATTGCAAAATGAGAAATTGAGTTTACCATATGTTCGCGCGAACTTTTTTTTAAATCATGTTCATGCGAACATCTTTCGTATGTTCGTGCGAACATATGTGATAAATATGTTCGCACAAACATGATTTGCATGTTCGCGCGAACATGGTAAACATGTTCGCATGAACGCCATGTTCGCGCGAACATGCAAAATCACAAAAAATTCAACCTTTTTTTTTTTTCTTTTTTTTTTGCTCTTTTGACTGCCATAATTGTAGGAGAATGATCTCATACTATAAAATAAAAAATGTCAAAATGTGCTTCTCGGAGCAAGCTTTCCAACAACTATAATTTTAATACATAATTTAATCATTAAGACTTTCAAATATGAGTTTAACTCATTATAGGTTCATTACTGATTGAATATCAACTGACTTTGACACCTCGAGAAAATTAGTAAATTAGGTCAAATTTTTTTTGAAAAATATGGAGGCACAGGCTTATTGAGACACCTTTCTATTCAAAAAAAAAAAATGGTTTATGATAAATTGACTTCAAATTATCTTTGTCGAATGGAACGTATGTCTGAATTATGGTTCATGTCACTTCAAAACTTCATAAACTATACAATATTCAACAAAAATAAATCAAACCAAATGTAGACACTAGATATTGATGTTACAAATCCAATGCCAAAAGAATTAATTCATTATCATTTCTAGAAAAAAAGTTATGTGTGTCAAACGGACTGTCACTCTTTAAAATATTGAATTTTATTGTGTACCACTTTTCAAAGGAGATAAAAAAAATTGACATAAATGATTTTTTTTTTTAGATTAAAAAATAGAGTTAAAAAGTAGGAACAAATTATTCAAAATCACTAGTTTATGTCATCTTTAAATTATTTATAGTTTTGGAGATATAGTCACTTGAACGTGACGTTTGTTGCAAAAATATTGATTTCAGTGTCAAAATTGGTAAAAAAGTGGAACCCATTATTGTGGGATCACCCTATTGCTAGTTTAACTACTTGTTCAATTATTTGTTAATGACAACAATCCTATTATCTTCTCATCCATCTTAGTAAAAGGCTAAAAGCTCTTATGATAAATTCCAAAGTTAGTCAAGTGCTTGTAATTTCTATTGCCACAGAATCATTCCCAAGCCCAACATAGTAAAAATGTTTCCTTTGTTTCTTGAGGATTTGGAAAGCTTCCAGTACAACTCCATGGGTAATGCTCAAAATTCTTTGATAGATATTGCAAAATTCAAAGGATCGCTAAGATATTAGTGCAAGTGCATGGAAAGTCAAAGTGAATCAAGAATATTTGCAACATATAGGGAATATGAGCAATTTTGTGTTAACTCCTAAAGAGAAAAAGATGATTTATAGAAGAAGGCTAACCTAGTTTTTGATTAAGGAAAACAAGCTTTAAAAGGGCTCTAAAACCCCATACATAGATTAAAAAGTCAACAGTTTAAATGAAAAAGGCCACCAAGTGCCTAAAAGAAAAATAGCTACTCCCTAAAACAAATAAGTAGGAAAAAGCTAAGGGAGAGTGCCAAAAACTAGGACAAGTTGCCAAAGGCCAAGGTAGATCAAATGATGTCTCTGAGCATCTTTGCTACATTGATCTCGAGCTCAGACATCTTTCCTATCACCTCCTTCATTTCCAGAGTCTCCTGCTCAGGGGCCATGGTGTGTTTCTTTCTGGTGTTGGACCTGGTTCTTTTCATAACACCTACCTCCAGGGGCTTGTCTTTCTATCTAATATCCTATTCTTGCTTCTTGCCACTTTGATCCTCACCTAATTTGATGAGCCTCTTTATGCTTTCATACCAAATTTTAAAGTATCTAGTACTTCTTGAAAAAAAAAATCTAGAAACTATCTGAATTTTAAAGTGCCAACATCTCTTTTGATTATGTTAGTTCTTTAGACTTCTTGATAACTTTGGTTGGTAAACTTAATTTTTGCTTCCAAGGTTGAACCATGTAGGTTTTGAGTCAAATTCATTGACCCATGTTTTATGAGTCTTGGTTCACAAGAACCCATCTCTCATGAAAATGAAATGAACATTGCACTCATTGCATCTAGGTGAGAAACCATGATGAAGAGGCCATTGTTTAATCTTAGCATCCATTTTTCTTCAAGCTTAATATTTTTTTTGTTTTGTGTTGAGAAATCATGATGAAGAAATGTTTTAAGAAAGAATTGTTACACATGTTCCCATGGGAGTACTTTGTCTGTGCCTGTAAATGGTAATCATGATGCTTGCAAGTTATAGTTTCCCCAAAATGTCTTTGTAAGAAAGCTTTGATATGTTACTTAGTAATGTGTTGATGCCTAAATCTAAAGATATTATATTTATATGGGCTCTTATGTTTTAATAAAAAGTTAGCCTACTAGATGATGTTCATTTAATAGAGGCTACTGATGAGTTTTCAAGTGTTGCTCTAATTATTTTCACTCTCTGATTTTCTCTAGGCATTTTTAAAGTAGGATGTTTATCCTTTTATTAGATAATTTTATACAAACTATAATGGATGGTAGGACTAAGAATAAGTTGTATTCATTATTGATTTGGCCTATTAGTTCATTTTATGCATGCTTAGGTGGAATTTTAAACTTTCTTGGGGCACTGTGAAGTACGGACATAGATGATAGATCAAAAATTAACTGAGCAAAAAGTTTGAAATGTGCTTAGTACTTTCATTGTTTGTAGTTGCTTGCATTTTGTTTCTAGATAGTTAGAAACTTAAATTTTATTTTCAATTTTTATTCTTTCAAATGTTTATGGGAAGCTCATAAGATGGGTTGCATTCTCTAGGAAAAAAGGTACATGCTTTAGAAAGAACTGTAGATGAAATGGCTCAGGATCTTTCTTTATCAGTTGATAGGATCACTACTGTTGAAGATGGAAGGGCTACTTGTTGTAAATTCCCTGGTTCTATGCTTTTAAGCTCCAAATTTTGGAAGAAAAATGAAGGCAGATACCCACCTGCACAACTTGCCACATCTAAGGGGTCATCAATGACTAGATCTGGAAGAGGTGCATGATACTGAGCTAAAATGGGGACCAATATATGGGATAGGAAGTTCAAAGGATTTTGGGGTGGTTTGATGGTGAATCCATTGGTAAATGTCTAGGGGACATCAAAGGGGGTGACCACTAATTTTATTTCAAATGACACTCAAAGGTCTATATTGGAAAATTTGGAAGGAAATCAAATATTTACCAAAGCATGGGACATAAAAAGGTCTAATGAGGGTTCCTCAATAAGGAACACATTACAAATATTAGAAGATGAAGCTATTTCTTTCTCTAGTATGTAGGTTGCAAGAAAGGATACAAAAATAGAGGTACGTGATTCTGTGAAAGAAAATTCATGGCCAACAACTACTGACAATTTATTGAATAGCAAGATAGGTTAGGGCAGTGATAGTTTTTGGAGTGTTTGGACATGGTCAGTTGAATTCCTATGGAAAGGGGATTCGGAGTCAACATTTGGCAAGGTCCTTTGCATTGGGGATTATCTCTTGTTGATTAAGCTTATGAATTGGACTAGTCCTATGTTGGAACATTTATCTAAAGGAACCATTTTGGAAACTATGCAAGCTCTTAAACATTTCTTGTTGAAGCAGAAAATCTTGGGTTTAGTAATCCCCTAGATTCAATAGGTTATTTATCCAATGAACCTATACTAATAAGATGTGTATTCTTTTGTTTTGGTATAATGATAATTATAGTTTATTTCTTTAGCTAAAGATTATAATTTTTTGTTAATTTTGAAGATTATATTAGCGTAGTCCCTTAAAACAATTACTATGACTACATCATTTACATGTCATCCCCCATCTCTTTGTTATCAAGAAATTTTAAGAGGTCTTTTAAAATATTATATCCCTCAACATTTGCATGATTGTCATAGAGATTGGTCCAAATCAATGGCAGGGTTCACTAATTTTTGTTTCGAATCTAGGATATCTTCTATGCCCAATATTTAATTTTCTCTTCTCCAAATTTCTGCACAAGTATCCAAACCAATTTTGAAAGAAATAACCAATATAAGTTTCTTATATTATTTCATTTATATTACATTTTTTCTTGATGCTTAGGTTGTTGACTTGATCATGAGAAATGGCTTAGATTATCTAGGCCTCTCTCTTGATGTAAAGAAAGACATGTTATCAACCATACAAGAGGCTTCATCAAAGCATTTTTCTAACTCTTCAAATAGAAACTTCATTGCTTAGAGTGCATCCAAGTTGTCTATTCTTTGGATGGTGGGCTCATTGAAAGGCAGGTAATTAGAGGAGCAGAATTTTTTTTTCCTGTCAGCACTGCTCTTTCTTCCAATGGAGATTGACAAAAAATGAGTCGAGAGCTTCTCTATGTTATCTTCTTTAGGCATGCATATGTTCCAATTGAGCACTCACTTCGACCAAAGAGTATGTTGTTCCTTTGTCATAGACACCAGTTTTGTAGTCTTGTTAGACTCTCAACATTGTATTCTATTGATAGACTTGATATTTAAAACAAGTTATATTTCTTTCCAAACCCTATAATTTATCAAAAAGGTTACATTTATGAATAGTACATCTACAAGGAAGAGTGTCGATATTGAACATAAGACCAACATCAAAAAATGATCAACGTTGACAGTAGCCAACTAATTTTGTGATTGTATATTCACCATTTTAACCTATTTATGATTTCAATTGCTATAAGTAAAATGAATCTCATTGATATGCCAGTATTGCAACTTGCCTTTCAGAATTATCACAAACATCATACTTCATTTTTCAAGGTTGGTATTGATTTCTTATATCTTAAACATCTTTCAAAGCTATAACTTAAATAAAAAGAATCATTGAACACACAGTCAATTTAGGATTGGCAACATTTTAATCCAAACCTGTTCCACTATCAGTACTCAAGAAAAGTCTAGTTAACATTGTTAGTCTATTTGACATAATGTTATAGTATTATCATTTATGACTAGTTCAAACCTTTGAATCATTAATAAAGATGAGTATCAAGATACACCTTGACCAAACACCATGCAACACTTCATTAAAAAATAATGCCATGCAAATAACTTGATAGGCAACCTTTGAACAAAGATATTTCACATTTATTGCCTCAGGGTCAGTAACAAAGCTCCAAGAAAGAACTAAAGCTTGATTTGATGTCAAATCTCAAGCCTTCACCCAATTCATGTACATGATTTATATTAATAATTGAGACACTAGAAATACTTGCTAATGAAATGCATTGATCAAAATACCTAGTCAATGGTCATATGCATGCAAGACTAAAGGATTCACTTGATTATTTGGAGAACATATGACCTTGCATACAGGTAGGTAGTGAACTGTACATTTGTTGAACACTAAAAATTGAAGTTTCCTTTATTGGGCATTCACAATAAACACCAAATAATTCCCCCTCACAATGTATACATGTTTCTTCACAAAGCACAACATAAAATTGTTTAAAAGAAAACATAAGATAATATTACTAGTCACCATGGTATAGAGCCTGGATTTAGAACTTCCCTCTGTTCACAGAGTTCTTGGATGATTAGGACTAGTTTCTCGAACCAAATGTTCCCAACCCACTTTAAAAAACTTGTGAATATAAGAAAATTTATTCTCCCACACCATGTCAAGTCATGTTGGCCCACCTAGCCAAAAATATATGGGGCACCCAACAGGCTTTTGGAGGACCATGAAAGCATAAAACAATTCAAGTAAATCCCAGCTCCAAAAAGTCCAAGCACTGACTGAGGATTCAAGTGTAGGATATCATCATATGATATCCTTACACGGAAGAAAACAATGCAAAAGAAAACCCTTACATAGCTCCAAATCCTTTGCACACTCCATCAAAAATTGAAAATGTTTTTTCATTATAAAGTTAAGACCATGTTGGTCAAAATTTTGACCAACACGGGGTTAGATTTTTAAAAAATGAAAATTTTCCTTGTACAATCTAACCAACCTAAAACTTTTTAATTGATGGTCAAAAATTTTGGGAGAAAATTGAGGTCAAATGTAGTAGTGTATGATGAGTTTGAATTTATTGTTTTTTATTGCTTTCCAGTGTTCTTGTGTGAAGCTGAGGTGAATGTTATGACATATTTGACTTAACCTTTTTGAGTTTTCGATCAGTATCTTTGGGATGCTTTCTAGTTGCTCGTAGAGAATTGATGTGTTATTGTGAATTATCTTTTGATGCTTTCTAGTCACTTGTATAGGGATGAGGTAAAATTTGTGATTCTTTGATTTATACTTTTATGAGCCTAGGGTAGGTTATCTATATTTAATGTCGGGAAGTGGCTTGCAATGGAGGTCAAAGCCCAAAGTGGCTACCAGGATAACCCATTGTAATTTATTTAATAAATGAAAACAATACACTAAATGGGAATAAAATGAACCTAATAAGAGTCTTTGTATGTTCTCGCCCATGCCTCAAGTGCTAGTATAGACTAGGATGGGAGTAGAGAGAACACTTGGTTGCAACCATGCATCATTAGTATGCCTTGTCATTACGAAAGGATACTAGTGCCACATAGAGTCACTAGGAGGTCAGGGTCAAGTTAGACTACCAGGGTCTAGCACTAATTTGTGCAATGACACTTGACCACTTACATAGTATATTCCCTACGTGTCTTTGTGTGCCTCTAGATCTAAATGTACATGAACCTTGGAACCTTTGAGTTAGATTACTTTTAGGGTTTCCTAGCCTTAGAGATTACTTTTGATTTTGGTATTTATGTCCTATTTGGGACTTGAGACTATCTTCATAGCATGGTGGGAGCAGGCCTTTTCGGGTTACCATGCTATCGGGTGGTAGTGCTTTTTACTCTTACCATTAAGATCTATACATTAATGTTGTGGCTGGAGTTCTTTATCTGCATTTCTTTTCATTCTATTCTTGCATATTATGATGGATGGTTATATCTTTATGGTGGATGACTTTTACTTATTGTATTGTACTTTTTTTCATGGATCCAAAAGGGATGATGTAATCTATTTTAATAAATGTATATTCTTTTAGCCTTTCATACCATGTGACATGTATAGTGGATGATTGAGCATTATGAATTTTATTGCCAAGTGGCATTCAAAACAAATGTATATTATTTAAATGGACTTGGACTAATAATTATTTGTTCATGTGGATGTGGTATTTTTTAGAATTAGTATTAATTAAATATAAATGTGATTCAACATCTTGGGATCCTTAAGGAATGTAATTTGTTATGTTTGCTTCTATATGATTGTATGTTATTGCTTCTGCTACTTCATGTTTGATGTGTGTGTTATTCTTTCTTTTTATTTTTTTTTGGAAAACTTAGTAAAACTTTAGGTTAATTCTTTTGGATCCCTTGGTGGGGCGTTACATCTAGTATTAGAGCTCGAGTTCTACATTGAGAGCTCTGGGCATATTGGAATGCCACTAGTTGTTAACTAGTTGAACTAAAATCCTAAAACCTTTGAGCTAATTGTCCTAAAAAATTAGGATAAGTATTTGAGATGATTACCTTCCAAATGCATCATATGACATAAATTCATGATTATAACCCTTTAGTTTGATTTTGTATTTGGTATTTTATGTTGGGTTTTTGTAATTTTTCTTATGGGTCTTTGGTGATTTTTTTGTTAATTAAATCAAATTAAATGATTAAGTTAATGATTTAATTTAAAGGAAAATTGTTATGATATTTTTAATATTTAATTATATTTAATTAATTGGAAAATTAAATAGATAAATTAAATTAAATTTAAAGAGAGAATTACAGTTTAATTTTAGAAGTGTAATAATATTTATTTAATTTAATAATATATATTTAGGAGATAATTTTTAAATAAATGCTAAATATTATTATTACTTAAGTTAATAAATATTTTATCAATTAATGCTTTAAAAATAAATTAAAGAATGGAAAAGATATTAATTTATTAAAGAGTTTTAAAATTGCATAAAGTATGCATGAGATTAATATATAATAAATTAATAAGAAAGATAAAACAATTAAATTTAATAAAGATATTTTAATTGCATAAAGCATGCATGAAAACATAAAAGAAAAGCTAATAAAGAGTTAAGAGGTGTGAGCAAGGAGTCCTCTTAGGTGATCACACAATTAGTGCCCCAAATTTAGGAGAAAATTCCTTATCAGCATTTGAGGGTTCATTTTCAAAGGACGACAGTTTTGGGGAAGGAACCGCAAATTTTGGAGAAGGAATTCTTAGAGAGAAGGTTTCGACAAAAAAGATTTCTCTCACAATCTTTGGGTGTTGCAAATTTAGCATTAGAACTAGAGGTAGATCCTAGTGTTTTTGATCACATGGTTATTTATGTTATTTATTATTTTTGGTTTCTTCATGATTGTTGAATCTTGTCTTCTTCGTGATTGTTGAATCATTTTTCCAAATATCATTGTGATGAACTTCTCAATCTTTCATTGTAATCACTGGTATTCATACCAATTTATTCTGTATATGTGATGATTAAGAATTTGTAAAAACCCTCATTCTATAGATTCAAAATTGTAAATTAAATTGGGAAGGGCTTTGAAATGAAATAGAATTTGTAATTTGATTGGTTTGTTGTAATTTCTCTATCAGAGTACTAATAAGAATTCTTTTTTTTTTTTTATAAATATATATATATATATAATAAAGTTAAATTGGGAGTGGATTTAATTCATTTAGAAAAAATAAATTTTATTAAAACAATTAAAATTAAAAATTCTATATATATATATATATATATATTGTGGAGGAGGTGGGTTTTACCCCACTCCCTCTCCCCCACCTTACCTTTCTTCAACCCCTACGTGGTCTATGTGTGCATACTAGTTGTTGCACGCGATAATAGTTAATACTACTACCAATGGCAACAACCAAGCATGCGGCAGTTGTAGACAAGCTCATGACTTTTTTAAAAAGTGGGTGAGCTTTAAAAAGATATGTTGGGTTGTTATAATATTTTAATATTAGTTTTTTTAAAGTTGTTTTTAAATAATATTAAATTTAATTATTATTTATTATTAGTTGTTAGTAATAATTTTTATTAATGTTTATTAATTTAACATATAATTAAAGGATATTATTATAGTTATATATACATAATTATTCATTAATTTAATTAAAATTTAATTTAGTTAAGTTTAATTAAGAATGTAGGTTAATAAATGAAGTTTTAAATTTATTTAATTATTGTTATTAATAATACTAATTTTAATAGAATTGTAAATTATTTTATTTGAAAATTGATATGTATTATTTTAATAATTTAAATAAATAATTACCTTAGATTATTTTGGAATAATGGACTTAAAATCGAATTAGGGTAATTGTGTAATTATTAAAATATAAGAATGGGGTAAATAGTAAGGACTAATTTGTAAATTGTAGGTATTCAAAAGCTTACATTAAACGAAAACTGAAATCTTACTATTAACTCAACTATATGTTTTCAAATCAAACCAAATATGAGACAACTCTATTATCTATATGTTGTCTATACTTTGGATTTTTGGTTAACTAGAATGTTGACTAGTTTTAGGAGGCTAGAGGCTTGGGAGTTTTGTGTTTGTGATATTATGATGTTTTGAACTCAATCTTTTAAACTTAACCATGGTAATGTGCTTGGTATGCTCTATGATGAGTTTGAATTTATTGTTCATTATTGCTTTCTAGTTTTCTTGTGTGAAGCTGAGGTGAATGTTATAACATATTTGACTTAACCTTTTTGAGTCTTTGATTAGTATTTTTGGGATGCTTTTGGTTGCTCGTAGAGATCTGATGTGTTATTGTGAATTATCTTTTGATGCTTTCCAGTCACTTTTATAGGGCTGAGGTGAAATTTGTGATTCTTTGATTTATACTTTTATGAGCCTAGGGTAGGTTATTTATATGTAATGTCAAGAAGTGGCTTGCAATGGAGGTCGAAACCCAAAGTGGCTGCCAAGGTAACCCATTGTAAGTTGTTTAATAAGTGAAAACACTACACTAAATGGGAATAAAATGAACCTAATAAGAGTCTTTTTATGTTCTTGCCCATGCCTCGAGTGCTAGTAAAAACTAGGATGGGAGTAGAGAGAACATTTTATTGTGACCATGCATCGTTAGTATGCCTTATTAGTATGAAAGGATACTAGTGCCACATAGAGTCACTAGGGTGTTGTGGTTAAGTTAGATTATGAGGGTAACTCTAGCACTGATTTGTGCAATGACACTTGCCCACTTACATAGTAGATTCCCTATGTGTCTTTGTGTGCCTCTG
Source organism: Cupressus sempervirens (assembly GCA_028749045.1). NCBI lineage: Eukaryota > Viridiplantae > Streptophyta > Pinopsida > Cupressales > Cupressaceae > Cupressus > Cupressus sempervirens. The sequence goes on from CM053786.1 coordinate 379,959,367, forward strand.
GGTCTAGATGTTGATTTATCTTAGAACCTTTGAGTTAGATTACTTTTAGGGTTTCTTGGACTTGGACATTACTTTTCGTTTTGGGATTGATCTCTTGCTTGGGACTTGAGACTATCTCCTTAGCACAGTGGGAGTGAGCCTTTATGGGTTACCACATTGTCAGGTGGTAGTGCTTTTTACTCTTACCATTGAGATTCGTTCGTTGATGTAATGGTTGGAGTTCTTTGTCTACATTTCCTTTCATTCTATTCTTGTGTATTATGATGGATGGTTATATCTTTATGGTGGATGACTTTTACTTATTGTATTTTACTTTGTTTCATGGATCCAAAAGGGATGATGTAATCTATTTTTATAAATGTATATTCTTTTAGCCTTTCATACTCTGTAACATGTACAATGGATGATTGAGCATTCCAAATTTTATTGCCAAGTGGCATTCAAAACAAATGTATATTATTTAAATGGACTTGGACTTATAATTATTCTTTCATGTGGATGTGGTATTTGTTAGACCTAGTATTAATTAAATTTAAATGTGATTCAACGTCTTGGGATCCTTAAGGAATGTAATCTATTATGTTTGCTTTTGTATGATTGTATGTTATTGCTTCTGCTACTTTATGTTTGATGTGTATGGTATTCTTTCTTTAAAAAAAATGTTTGGCAAACTTAGTAAAACTATAGGTTAATTCTTTTGGATCCTTTGGTAGGGCGTTACAACCTCTCCATGCTTTAATTTATTTTCAGCCATTACATTTTCCCACCAAGTAGCTGCCTCTCCCATTAGCTAAAATGTGGTCTAAACTACTCTATATTTCCCTGAATTATTTCATACTAGGAAATACTTATCCATGTTGGTAATCAATGCCTCAACATCTTCTCTAGAAGCTCTACCATGAAACATGGGTGGTGTAACTTTCTTGAGATCTTTACTCAAGTTGGCTTCTATCTAAACCCTGTCAGTATTAATGAGAGCAACTTGATGGTCAGCTTTCACCTTCTGCTCTACCTCATATCTCCTAATAGCCTCAACAGACTACTGATCCTAATGTTTCTTCCTTAGTTCCTCCTCTTGATTACACAAGGTTTCAACACACTAATATTCTTCACACTTCCTTGCCTCTTTATCAACTTGTCTACCTCGAGTCTCATGCTCAAGATTATCTATTCTTTGGTCTTGTTGTTGCAAAAAATCCCCCTATTTGGTCAATAGTGTTAATATCTAATCTAGCCTCTCATTAGGTTCCTCATCTTGTATACCACTACTAGACCCACCTCCACGATTAGCTCTTGTGGCCATGATGATAACTCAAAATACTTGACACACATAGGTGCAAGTTAGTAGAGTAGCCCAAGGCCTAGGGTTTAAACACAACTCTAATATGATAGGTAGGAACCATGTCCTAACCAAAAATGCCACTTTAGAAGAGAACAAAAAATGCGAAGAAGAAACCAATCACAACCATTGAGGAAAAGTCAAAAAAATCTCATTCATTATCCATTAACCAAATAAATAATACACTTAGTTTCTCAATAATTTTCAGTATAACACCAGGTCACTATTTATATATACATTTTACTTCAACACCATAGTTCATGTGATGTAACATTCTTGTAGTGTGTATATAGATACACACTGCAAGAATGTTACATCACATGAACTATGATGTTGAAGAAAAATGTATATACATCACATGTCCATCATATTCATGAAATATTATATTTCCAACTTTGAAATTACATTATCCAATAAACAAGATTGTAGCCAATAAATGTTATTGAACATCATCATTAAAGATGAAGATACAAGTCCATATGATAGATTATGAAACTTGACAGGTGTCCTAAAAATGAATCTAGTCTCCAAAGCCATCGGACATCGTCCATCAACTATTTGTGATGGGAGTGTGGTGTAGGCACCTTTACCTCACCAACCACAGAGTGTTTACTCCCTTAGGATTCTTCTTGACATGAAGAATGCCCCTACCCTTGCACGAGAAGCCTAGCTTCCTGGAACAAGATGGATAGGATGGATTTGGTGCAGTCATGAAACATACTACATACAACCATGTGCTAATGTGGTAGGGAAAAGAAAAGGACACTACACATCTACACATATGCAATGAAAAAAAAACCGTAACATATTTACCCACATGTACATTTCTTTAAAATAAGCATATCAACACATATACAACTTAAAATGAGCATAGTCACACACATATGCTACTTGTCAGAACAACATACTTAAATACATTATATAATGGCTTGGCCAAGCTCTAAATTCATCAATAAAAAATGTGATGAATTGTACTATCCAAGATTTGATCAATTAAGAGAAGAAAAACATAATGCATCCATCCCCACCCTTCTGATTTACCAAATTGCATGCAACCATCAAAAGAATAGACATGATCACCCAAGAATACCACGAGTCCAATTTATCATGGAACTAAAATGTGACTCACATTTTTTGTATACCTCCTTGAGACAAAACAAAATCTCTCTTGAACATACTATTAACAAAATTTGAAAGACCATGTTCATACAATATCACTTATTTATTTGTATAGGCATGTTGATCATAGCACATAGACTTTCTTAGGAGTAATTATACTTGAGAAAAAGATTTATTTCAAAGAGTATATCATTTAAAGATCAAATCCTAACTGAAGCCCGATCAACATTGTAAAGTAAGTAACAGTCCAAAAATTTAAAAATGCACCACAAATTCACACCATTTAGTGTAAGACAAACACCAATAAAATATATGAAAGAGTTCTATCAACATATGTTCCTTATAAAACAATTTTTTGTCTATGTTAAGTCATTGATATTTCAATGTCTTAGGATTATTTTGATGTATCCTTGGTAATAGTTAGTAGTTTTAATTATGTGCTAAGTTTAATACATTCACAATAGTAGGGATTGATCAATTGACAATTTCTATTCAACCTTAGTGTCTACTACAATACAAAAATTCTTATCATATAATACATTTTCATCCCCAATGGGTTGATTTTCACTAAATTTGAATAGAGTTTACTAGACTCAAACAATGATATCCATGATTGACAAATAAGTGAAATACAAGAGAATCCTTCCTAATTTTGCTAGCTATTTAAAAAGATAAACTTCAGTCCTAGACACATCTCCTCATGCAATATGATGTCTATACAATATCATGTTCCTCAGTAAAAATAATAATTTAATCTATCTTCTAAAATGTATGCACCTAGATTAACTGACATCCAAGACACATGGAGGTTTAAAGTACGGCTGAAAAGAGAACAAAATACATTTATTACTAGTATGAATACAATGATGGGGGAAAAATTCCATAAAAACCAAAGGAAACAAGCAATTCAACTCACAGTTTAGCGAGAGAGAGAGAGAGAGAGAGAGAGAGAGAGAGAGAGAGAGAGAGAGAGAGAGAGAGAGAGAGAGAGAGAGAGAGAGAGAGAGAGAGAGAGAGAGAGAAGGAGTTATCAATTTAACAAGAAAATCAAATGGTTCATGGTGAATGACCATATGCTCCCACTCAATAAAAAGGTGGAGAAATATTACTTAAAGAGATTTAGTTTAATCTATTCTAAAAATACAGTATTCTAGAGGAGACATACGGTCTGCTACCTAAGTCATCCCTTGCATCCCAAAACTTCACACAGAGACATAAGAAATTAAATCATGACTATTGTAAAAGAAAATTCAGAGTATAAACACCATAGCTTCAAAAATTCCTTTCACAATCAACTCAAAACCACAGAATAAATTAGAGATTAGATATTTGTTTTAAAAAACAAGGAACCTAGTAGTTGTTGATGTAGAATCCTGAGTTGTGAGATCTTCGCTTCTATCTTGTCCCCTCTCTAGTTACTTTCCAGCCACTAATGGTCTCTTTTTTCTTTAGATGTTGTCTACTACAGACCCTATCTTCTTCCTGAGACTCCCACTACCGACATTCTTTTCCTCATTCCCCCTCCCCTTCTAGATTTCGGTTGTAACATTAATAATCATCTATTTGACTCTCTTTTGTGTAACTACTTTCCCAAAACCACCCTAAATTCCCTCCTCATACTTCTCCCTTCTCTGTTAGATGTAACTCAATGTCGTTTAGGTAATAGTAATGAATGAAAGAATCATGATATATTTCAATATAGAAAGAAATACCACCATCATGTTTAAATTTTCCAACAAATAATAAAATAAAATATATTTTGTTTGATCACCATATGCTTGTACATTTGCATAATTTATTTATTAAAAATATTATCTCAACAAAAGAACACATTAAACACTTACATTCTAAATATACATTTCATAAATAAATAATTACAATTTACTTCCACATGATCTTATTGTAAATAAAATTTCAAACAAATAGCATGTCACCTTAAATCAAATCATCATAAGAACTAAGTGTATATGGGTGTGTGGTTGCAAGACCATTCGATGCATCCCCTTCCAAGAGGCTAACCCTCTCTGCCTCAACCACACTCTCATCTTGTTGATCCTGCATCCACTCAACAATCACATCTAGTAATGAAGTCAGTATCCATCATAATCCAATTTATTATATCATGAAATCATATCATCATCGTAATCAATAAAACACAACAATATCCTTACCTATTTCACAACTGTGAATTTAATTTATGGTAATATCATTATTCTAAAAGAAATCATACATCTTGACTTGCATTAGAACATATAATTTTGTTTGAAAATTTAAGATATTAAACTTCATCTATCTTAAACAAGGTTTAAATACTAACTTTAACCAAGTTAGCATTTGGCTATTTGCCACATAAGCATCCAAATAAGAATGTTTATAAACGAGATGTGACATAGAGTCTAGGAAACCTTAAAAAAGGTTATTCTATAGTTTACATAGAAAAAAATTGAACATTGGCAAGGAATAATGTACAGAACTAAGATATATTAAATTTAATGATAGTAAAATAATGTCATATTTTAAGATGGCTATTACATCAGATTAACATGATTAATAGCAATTACATGTTGAGATTATAAAACTTAATTGATGATTAATCTTTTTGATATGCAAAGAGAAGCTTGAAGTTTTCTTTTAAGTGTGTTGAGGATTTCTATTTTATTTAGGAGTTCATAGATAGGTTTTGAGGAGTTTAAGTGCAGATTGGGGTGATTTTGAGTTCATTTTTAGTATAATGTTAGTTGAGTAGAAATTCAATGAAGTTAACTAATAATGATGCATTGATAGGAAAAAAACTCCATAAGTGTGTAATGAAAGTTATGAAAAGTTAAATAATTTATTTATATTATAAAAAATTCCATCGATCATTTATTTAGTCATTTGTTTTGATGACTACTTATTAGTGACCAATAGTTTAATCATTTTGTGGTCATTTATCTTTTTCTAAACTTTTGATTTTACCTAATTATCAAATTAGTTATTTATTTAGTCACTTATACTTATAAATTGTAAAATGGTACTAGAATTTGATCACTTTATTCTTGTGACTAAAAGTTTTAGTCACGTAGTCATTTATTTGCTAAAATTCTACTAGTGTTGATAGAAGTGGTGATGTGGATAGAAGTAGTGAAGATGAGAATCATTTAATTAATGATAAAAACCAAATTTATTGAGTCAACCTATCTAGTTTTTTGAGAAAAGAACCCATGTAATGGAATGATAGAAGATAATGAATAGAAACTATCATATTTTACAAAAAAAAATGATGTATCATAGAAGTAAATATATAGAATGAGATTGTGACATTCGATTGAAAGAAACAAAAAGGAATATTGTGAGTTAAAAATTGGAGGAGTGTTCAAACATGGATAGTGATGTTGGAAGAGAAAAATAAACTCATACAAGTTAGCTAGCAATGCTATGTTTTTAAAAAATATTCTTGATATAGTAAAGGGCAAAATTTTAAAAAGTATTAAATCAACATGTGAGATCCTTTTAAATATATGTACGCAAATATATCATATGCATAACATGTATGGAGTTTATTTTTGAATAAAACTATGTTGCACGTGAGACTAGAATATAACCACCGAGAATGTTTAAAAAATGCCTATCAACATCAAAACCAAAAAACTACTACTTCACTACAAACTATGCATTTAAGCTTTCCTCTAAAATTGATAACTGTCCCTCCTTAACTAGTACATTTTCATCAAGTTTATCAACTATCATTTCTAGTGCTTCTTCTTTGGTAATGTCTTTCATCTTTTGTCAAGAAAGTTGCTCTACATCTTGGTGAAAGCCATCCCTTTCTCCTAAAACTCTATGTATCTTCACTATTAATAGTGTTAGTTCTTTGAGACATTCTTGTAAGTCAGCTTGTGAATATATCATACCATTACTACTCATGATAAAAAAATAATTTTCTATAATAATAAGTGCATTATTCTTCTATTTTACATCCCAGAAAAAAGAAAAAGAAAAAGCATGGTTCAACACATACCAAGAGATCCAACTCTTTTTCTTTTGGTGTGAGCTACTAAGCCTATCCTGTAGATTTTCAATGTTACTTCTCAAACCCTCTTGACTCCTTACCAAACTTGCAACTTCTTCCTTGGTTTGTTCTAAATCAGCCTCCTTGGAACATAACTTTTCCCATAAAATTTGGACAAGCTTAGTTTTGGCTTTGAGTTCTTGTTGTAGTTGGTTGAACCCCTCCTTACACTGAAATAGGAATTAAAAATATTAATTGATAACACAAGCATTTTAGTGAATACTCCTTATAAATACAAAAATTGACCATAATTGTGATAAAGGTTTTTTTTTATCACTTCAATTTTCTCTTATTTAGATGCCTAAATCAAAGATCATAATTCAATTATTTAGAGTCACAAAAATAGAGATCAATACAAAGGAAATAATTATTCTTTTATCAATTTGAAATGGTCTATATGATTTGTCTTATCTTCACACTTGGAGGAGGCGAATCATCCATGTGGTATGCTCTATAAGGTTTAAACTAAAAATTTCAAATTTTAGGAATTCCCAAACTTAATACATAGGGCTAAATGATATGAAAGAATCAGAGCATGTCAATGAAACATCTATGTTTTATTTTTTCATACTTAATAATTGTATATAATAGAATGTATGCTAATTCTCTCCTCTTTTTAACCATTAATAAATTTCATTAGTTTTTTTTTTTATGTTTGGTCTTAAAAATAAAAATTAAAAAAAATATAATTATATATCCTCAACTTTGTAGCACATAAACCATAAAAAATATATAGATCTACATTGACAAAAGACATAGTGGAAAAAGAAGATGCAAGGTTCAGATTTCAAATAGTTAAAAGTTTTAGGCACCTCTAAAGAAGCACTACTATCTATAACTTTTTTAATTTACTAAATTAATTGGAACTCTTTAATATAATCTGATGTAAAGTAAATTAGTTGCATAATCAAAAGGAGCTGAAAATTTTTGTAGCACATAAAGTATAAAAAACATAATAATCTATATTGAGAAAGGGCACAATGGAAAAACAAGATGTAAGATTCACATTTTGAATAGTTGAAAGTTTTAGGTAGCTTTGAAGCATCATTAATATCTATTTCTTATCTAGTTTAATAAACTAATTGGAACTCTAATAGAATATGATGTAAAGTGATTTATCTACATAATTGAAAGGAGGCTGAAAAGGTTTCTTGAATCTAGAATGTTACTCAAAAAAATTGTCAATCATTCATCTGAACAAAAAAATTACTACGCAATAGTTGAATTTGGGAAAAATAATTGAATATAAAATGAAGATTTGGATTTTTAAAATAATATAAATATCAAACATGTATTTTCTTTCATAAGATTTTTTTTGGATTTATATTATCTCTTAAAAAATCTCTAAGTTGCAAAATAAAACTAAAAATTAATACTAATTACCTCTATATTATTTTGCTCCTATTGATATGTTTATGGACTTAGTACATCTTTCTTGAGGGATTTTCCATAGGATATATGAGATTTTTCTTTCAAAGATTTATTTTTGTATCCACACACTTTTCTTCCAAGAATTTACCTTTCTTCTTAAACTTTGAGCCATAACATCAAATTCCATGACATGATCTCATTCTTGTCTAGTTGCTAACACACTCTTTAAATGTTCCTCTTCATTCATTTCAAATGCATCAAATATAAACATGTTCCTTTTGACATAATCTAGTAGCTTGAAAGAAAATCCAACATTCTCATCTAGTAGTGGGAATGCTCGATCTTGTAGTCCATCAAGGTGATCCCAAAGTTCTTGATCTAGTTTGATCAACCCAATACTAGTACCTTTCTTTCTACTTCAAACATTTTCCAAGAGGAAGGTATTTTCATTCCTTAGAGTGTCAGCATCACCTATGTTTGTACAAGAACCTATAAAAGACTAGGAACATACAAGTCTCTTAAAATTGTCATTATGAATATTATTTTGGCTTGAAAGTCTCAAATATGGTGGCAGCTAGATCTTAGTGCAATTTCATTGTCTATCGTTAATTTTGTTTATTCCTTTTGAGATACCAAACTATGATTATCTTCTTCCTCTTCATCCCTTCCAATAAAAATAAATTCCAAGAAATCATCTAGAACTTTTGTTATATGGCTAGAACTACTTCTTGGAAAGGATAGAGGGGTATTTGCAAGGGTGCTACAATATACTTCAAGATGACCTTTAGGCACAATGGTTGATCTGTTTGTCTGTAAAACTTTTTCTTTTCCATTTTTTTACATTGGTTATTTAGTATACTTTCACTACAAATAAATTAAATAAATTTATTATTTACAAATTCCTTTCAAAACTACATAATCTTAAAGCCATGAAGGGATCTGTGAAGTTCTCACAAAGATAACAAAAAGTAAAGTCATAAAGCGGGGCCCATATCTCACCACCAACCATTGGATCTTACTAAGATTTGGGTATGTTGGTAAAAAAAATTACTCATGATATCACCAGAGCAATCGAGAAAATCTTGTCTGCTTCAAAATTTATAGACATATGTGTTTGGGTCTATGTGGAAGTTATAAGTTTTGATTTATTTTATTGATAAAGATATTGTGTTTGGGATATGGTAAAGGGAAGTTTGTATAAACAAATCCAAAGAGTGGTAATATGAGGGATTCAATAGTTTCAAGGGAAATGTAGAACATGTCTTTGTAATTGGGTTGGTTGGAGACACACTGATCTGGAGATGTTGTTGGTAACTGTCATTATGACAGCATGCATGTTGTTGTGTTATTTGTGATCAACTTGGGTATTATTACTGAGTAGTATGGTCATGAAGGGAAGAATTCAAGAAGGATTCCATATAGATAGACTATTAAAAATCCAAGCTAAGGGATGAATCAAGTCAAGACCTATTAGGTGAGGTTGTTGAAACATCTTGAGTATTTACAATCATAAATCATGGATGTTGATCAGTGAGAACATGATCCTATTGAGATTTGTGTTTAGGGTGTGTTGATATGTGGAAAGTATGGTAGTTTATAGGGGAAGGATGACCTATAATAGGATTTTGATTATTGGGATTAGTTTGGTTGGATATAGGATTTGACCTATAGAAGAAGTTGGTGGTGATGTTATAAAACTAATGAATGAAATAAGTGTTCCCTATGAGAATGTGTATGAGTCCACTTTTCTCTCCTCATCACATAATCATTAACTTGAATGTATAAAATATCTGCCTACTAGTGAGTAGTTAATCAGTTAGCAACATCTGGGAAATCATATTTTACAAGAGATGTAATCTTAGTCTCTTATAATTACAATATTATTACAATATTTGAGAAGAGATGTGATGCATGTACTATAAAGAGAATGTGTCTACTCTTGTGCTATTATTGGGTCTCTACTAAGAGAAACTTTATGGAGTTGCATAAGAAATAGTTGAAGCAATTTGTCCATAATCTATGTAAATACCCCCATCTATGTCCAAAGCCTCAATGTTATCTTTGTCCAACACCACCTCATTAATTTTAACTCTAAAGACCTCTTCTTCATCTATTTCTAGTGCTTCTTCTATCAGATACCTTTGTAGCCATCTCACACCATCATCCAACAGATCAAGTATCTTCTTCAAAAACATTATAATTATTTTCAATGCCAACTTACAATTTGGAATGGAGTTTGGTACCATATAAGTGATGATAGGTAGTCTCTCAATTACCCTTCCATTTAATATCACCACATAACAGTTCCTTGACATCACTATGGGATTTCCCTCCATGTTTCCTAGCACCATGAAATATCTTTCAAACAAGACCCTGTCATAGTGCATTTGGCATGTCTTAAGACTCCCCATTATTTAGTAAAGTTGCCAAAAACATGGCAGATATTGTTACACTCAACTAGTAGTGATGGTTTGTCCTAAAAACTCATCACCAAAAACCATTATAATGACCTACTCACCAGAGAGATGGGAAATTCCCTTTCTTCTTCTCCTACTATTAAGTTTTCCAAGTTAGAGCAAAATAAAATTTTGCTGAAAGGATGAGCACTAATATTTTCAATCTGATGAGAGCATAGTAGGGTCTTTTGAACTAGAGGGCATGGAGAACAAAGAAACAAGCACAATAGGTCCTATTGAACAAGGTAAATAGGTAGGAAGGAAAGTGAATGGTAGAGAGGATGAAGAATATGTAGAAGAAGAGGTGGATTTGACATAGACACAGGATAAGGTAGAGGATCTTGATAAGGGAATAGTCATACATGCTATTGTTGGACCTAGAGTGAGACAAACTTCATTGCCTTGGCTACTAGTAGTTCCATTGGCATATATGCATAACACATTTTTCATAGTTGTGGTTAAGATAATTATCAAGATCAAATCCCCAAGAGGAAAAAAGTGTAGAATGGTGAACAAAAATACCATTGCATACAAGAAATTGGATAAATTATTAGAATCTAAGTTAGATTAGCTAAATTCTATAGTATTGTAGTAGTTGGAATTTAATCCCACTTGCCCTAACTACTCTCCATAGACTTCATTCTTCTTCTTGATGTTTGTTGTCCCATCATTTTTTCTAATACAAGTTTTGCACTTACTATATTATTATTATGTTTTCTGGAGACTTCTATGGTAGACTTCAAACATTTATAGTATGTGTTTAATATATTTCTCTTTGTAATGCTATGTTTACTATTTTTTTATTGTATGTATAGGGAGTGGAGAATATGTTATGAAGAAAGTTTTAAAATAGGGTTTTTGTTGTAGAAAAGTGGAACAATTTAAAAAAAAATTTAAAAAAAATGTTTCTATAGTAACAACAAAATATTCAAATGAAATAGAGGACTGTATTTTTTTGTATTTGATGTGTAGGGAAACAACTCTATTTTGTGAAGATAACTTTGTATCTATTGATTATATGCAATATATGAATTGAATACTTGTCTTCAACTCTGTTATTTTTGTCCATGTCTATTTTTCCTTTGTCTCTTTCCATCAGTGGTATTAGAGCTGAAAGTTTAAAGAATATTGGGTGAAGTTTTTTTTGTTTTTTTGTTTGGGAGGCTCTCAAGATTAGAAAGGTCTTTTTTCACAGTCAACAATGGTAGCAACCACAAGTTTGAAAAATCTACAGATCCCACAGTTCAAAAGGAAAAATTATGAGTATTGGGTAGTGACAATGAGAGCATTATTTTCTTCACAAAATTTATGGGATCTTCTTGAAAATGGATACCAAGAACCAGCAAATGTAGCAGCATACAATGCACTTTCTTAGGAAAATGAGGTTTTGTTGAAGGATAATAGGAATAAAGTTTCAAAAGCTTTTTTTTTTAAATCTTTCAAGGGGTGCATAAAAGCATATTTCTAAGGATTTCAGCAGCAACAAAGTCCAGAAAGCATGGGATATTCTTCAAATAGTCTACCAAGGAATGAAAAAAGTGAAGATAGCCAAACTAAAACCACTAAGAAGAGATTTTGAGTCTCTTGACATGAAGGAATTAGATACAATAGATTCATTCTTCACTCAACTTCTTGGATTGGTAAACCAAATTAGATCTCATGGTGAGACACTTGAGGAAGAGAGAGTAGTAGAAAAGATATTAAGATGTTTGCCTCCAAGATTTGACAATATTGTGGTAGTCATAGAAGAGTCAAAAGATCTCTCACAAATATTAGTTAATAGGATACATGCCTCCCTCATTTCTCATGAGCATAGACTAAATAAAAGAACACATAGAAGTTTGGAGCATGCCTTCAAGCCACAAGTTTCAATCAACCATGGTAGAGGCAAGGGAAGAACAAATTTCAGAGGTAGAGGAAGGAACTCATATAGAGGTAGAAGAAGTGGCCCATCAAGCTCAACTAGAAGAGGTGTCAATCATAATTCAACCCAAAATGCATTTCAAAATCAGCCTCAAGGTCAAAGGTATGACAAATTCTTAATCCAATGTCATTATTTCAAGAAATTTGGGCATTATTTAAATGAATGTAGAAAGAAGCAATGTGATTCTAGACAACAACGTGCAAACTTTACCAAAGAAAACCAAACTCAAGATAACATGGTCTTAGCTTGTAATATGTCACAAGAAAGCCAAACTGATGTATGGTTTTTAGATTCAAGGTCCAAAAATCACATGATAGGAAATTTAGAAATGTTTTCTAGTTTGGATGAAAGTGTAAAATCTGATGCAACTTTGGGCAATGAAAACAAAGTAGAAGTCAAAGGAAAAGGGAATGTCAACATTCTAACCAAGAAGGGGGAGAAGAAAATATAACTGATGTCTATTTTGTTCCTAGTTTAAAACGTAATTTAATTAACATTGGGAAACTTGTTCAAACTTAGGTTATAAAGTATCTTTTAAAGATGGAGTGTGCACAATCTTAGACAATTTCCCAAGCAATTAGTTCGTAGCCAAAGTCCAAATGAAAAACAATAGAATGTTTCCCTTAAACATTAAGCCTAATTTGAATGTCAAAAATGCTCAAGCACAACCTACAATGACCACACAAGATGCACATGAAAAACTTGTAGTAGTCACACAAACAATATCTCAAGCTGAAATAAAAGATGGAAATTGACTTTGGCATCTAAGATTTGGGCATTTAAACTTTGTAGCACTAAACTTGCTTCAAAAGGAAAACATGGTCAAAGGATTTCCCCTCATAGAGAAACCAAAAAGGGTGTGTGAAGGTTACATATTAGGAAAGCAACATAGGGAATCATTTCTAGTAGGTATGTCAATGAGAGCCAAGAAACCTTTAGAAATCATTCATTTAGATTTGTGTGGGCCAATGCAAACACCCTCCATTGGTGGAAGTAACTACTTCTTGATATTCATTGATGATTATTCAAGGAAAACATGGGTCTACTTTCTAAAACATAAGGATGAAATGTTTGTTTACTTTTGTCAATTCAAGGCTCTTGTTGAAAAACAAAGTGGTCATTACATCAAAGCATTGAGAACAGATAGAGGTGGTGAATACATCTCAACTGAATTTCTAAATTTTTACAAGGAACATGGAATTCACAAGCAATTCACTACTAGATATACCCCTCGACAAAATGGAATAGCTAAAAGGAAAAATAGAAAAACAATGGAAATGGCTAGAAGAATCATAAAAGCAAAACATTTGTCAAATGAGTATTGGGCTGAAGTTGTATCATGTGTAGCATATATAATGAATAGATGTCCAACCAAGAGTGTGAAAAATATGATTCTTAGAGAAGCATGGAGTGGAAGAAAATATAGTGTTTCTCATATAAGAGTATTTGGATGTGTGGCATATGCACATGTGCCAAATGAATTGAGAAGAAAATTGGATAACAAAGGAGAAAAGTGTATATTTATTGGTTATAGTGATGAATCAAAGGCATATATGCTATACAATCCAATTAGCAGAGATGTGCAATTTGTAGAAGATGAAGCATGGGATGGAACCTTGGATAAGACAATGAATATAGTAACCAACATACCACAAGAGGAAGATGAATATTTTGCATCAGCACGTACTTCAAATGTGACTCCACCTACAACCATTCAAGGTCAACAATTGGGTCAAAGGACACCATCATCAAGCATTAGGATAGTCCCACACTCACAAGAAAATACATCATCAAATGTGCAACAAACAACATCTTCAATTGGGACTCCTATTGCTGATCCATCAAGTCCATAATCTACAAATTCAAGTGACATGTCAAATCCCACACTAGCAAGATTAAGGAGACAAAAAATCAAGTTTGAGAGACATTTATGAGAAAGATAATGATGAAAGTAGTGGTGGTCAAACTTCTCTTTTTGCTTTATATTCACATGTTGATGATCCAATTCACTATGAAGAACCAATTAAAGAAGAAAAATGGATTCAAGCAATAGATGAAGAAATTGGTGCCATAGAAAAGAACCAAACATGGGAACTAGTGAATCTTCCACAAGGAAAAGATGTGATTGGAGTAAAGCAGGTTTACAAGAGAAAGTTGAATGCAAATGGCAATGTTGAAAAACACAAAGCAAGGCTTGTAGCAAAAGGTTATTCACAATAGCCCAGTGTAGATTACAATGAGACATTTGCACTAGTAGCTTGTTTAGACACCATGAGGAATATATTAGCCATAGAAGCTCAAAACACATGGGTAGATTATCAAATGGATGTAAAATTAGCATTTCTCAATGGCTTCTTGGAAGAAGAGGTTTATGTGGAGCAACCACTTGGGTATGAGATTATGGGTTATGAAAACAAGGTTTATAAGCTCAAGAAGGCACTCTATGGACTCAAACAAGCCCCAAGAGCTTGGTACAACAAAATTGATTCCGATCTTTTACAAAATGGATTCAATAGGTTGAATAGTGAGCCTGACTTATATACTAAGTTGAATGAGCAAGGTGAAATCTTAATTGTTTGTTTATATGTTGATGACTTAATTTCCACAGGTGATTTACCAATTGATATGTTTAAATCAGCTATGAAAAAAGAATTTGAGATGACTGATTTGGGTTTAATGAATTACTTTCTTGGTATTGAAGTGAAACAAAATGAACATGGAATATTCATTTCTCAAGCAAAGTATGCTAATGATATTTTGAAGAGGTTTAATATGTTAAAATGCAAATCACCACCAACATCAATTATCACGGGTGTAATGCCCCGCCAAGAGATCCAAAGAATTAACCTAGAATTTTCACTAAGTTTGGTAACTTTTTTTTTTTTCCATGAAAGTAAATACCACATATAACTTATTCGTAATAACGGAAGCAATAGCAATGACCAT
Organism: Cupressus sempervirens; assembly: GCA_028749045.1. Taxonomy (NCBI): domain Eukaryota; kingdom Viridiplantae; phylum Streptophyta; class Pinopsida; order Cupressales; family Cupressaceae; genus Cupressus; species Cupressus sempervirens. The sequence goes on from CM053786.1 coordinate 379,974,573, forward strand.
CTAAAGAGTAAACATAACATATACAACAGATTACATTCTTTAAGATCCCTTAACGTGAATTACATACATGATTACAACATCCACATGAAATAATAATGATAAGTCCAATGTTCAATTATTACATTTCCAACTGCTCATTCATCCACTGTACATGTCACAAGGTATGAAGGCTTAAAAGTATATACATATGTAGAATAAGATACATCATCTTATTCTAATCCATGATACATCAAAGTAAAGATAATCACATGATACACATCATAGAAGTCTTATACATCCATCAAAATGATCAACAAAATAAACTAAGTGCATGGTTCCTCCCAACCGTTAATAGCATCATTAGACCATCATGGGCCCTAGCCATCCCTCCGTGCGTAACATCCCAAATCACCGAAGAGATCATCGGTATTAACATAGTAGGAATGTCACTCCTAATAAAGACAACATCATATGTAGGAAGTAATCTAACATGCAGATATAAGCATAAGATAACATCATCTAACATATGCTAATCATCAATGAAAGGATACATATCTACCATCATGAAGGACACATCAACCACGATGTCTCAATGAATCTCAAATGATAAGAGTGGAAAATACACTACCACCCGACCGCATGGTACCTAAGTGGTCCACTCCCACCGTGCTAAGGAGATAATCTCAAGTCCCAAACAGGCTATCAAAACCACATAGCACACGACTCTAAAGTCTAGGAATCCTAAAAGTATACTAACTCAAAAGTTCCAATCACAAAACAGACATCTACTTCCCAGAGGCACACAATGACATGTAGGAACCTACTATGCAAGCGGGAAAGTGTCATCGCATTTATCTCGTACAATTTACCCTGGCAGTTAGCTAAACTCCACGGGTCCATACAGATCTCATGCAGCCACTAGTATCCTTTCATACTAACAAGGCATACTATGGAATGCAAGGTCGCAACCATGCGTTCTCTCTACTCCCATCCTAGCCTATACAAGCACTCAAGGCATGGGCGAGAACCAAAAACTCTTATCTTTTTAGGTTCATTCAGTTAGTATTAAGTGTGTGTATGTTATCACTTATTAATCCATCTTACAATGAGTTACCCTGGCAGCCTCTTAGGGCCCCGGCCCCCATTGCAAGCCACTTCCCATCACTACATGCAGATATCCTACCCTAATGCTCATGATATCATAATCATAAGAAAGTCCATAAAATCATTAAATATCCACAATAAGAATCATCATGATAAAATCATCAAATATGCATAAAAGCATCAAATCACCATGAGCAAACATCCATAGAAAATCATGATCACAACAGCTCTCTATTGGCAACTGAAGCATCACTGATAATCAAAATATCCATTGGTTCTTAATAACCAAAATATATCTCATAAAGATCACCATATTCATTGGTTCTCAACAAGCAACCATGAATATCTCAAAATCATACTGATCGAAGACCCCAAAATGGTTGAGTCAAACATGTCACAACATGACATCATCAACAATAAATCCACATTATAGTCCCATCATGGCGACTAGAAAATAATCCAAGGATAACTGATCGATGACCAAAAATAATGGTTAAGTCAAGGATCTCATACATAAAAATCTCAACTATAACAACCAATATTCTCAACCAATACATAGAGCATCCATCACATAATCATGGTTGGGTTTATAAAGATCGAGATTACAACATCATCATGACATCACATTCACATAACCCCCAAGCCTCTGGTAGACATCCTATACTGGTCAACACTAGTCAACCCAAAACCCAAAACATAAGCATAATAAATACACAATGTAACCACATGTTTTGGTTTTGCCAAATTTTCAAATTTGAATTCATATGCAAAGTCACAGTATACTTTTTCCTAAAATAATATCAAGAGGAGAAATTTCACGTTTTACCTAACTTATGCATTTACTTGATAGATAAAAGTTTCTCCATTAGATTCAATTTTCTAATTGATACTTTATTTATAAAAAAAAACCTCATTTGAGAAAATAACATTTCCAATAATCAAAAACTTCGATTATGAATATGCTAATAATTAATCTTAATTAAAACTAATGTTTAATTAAACTAATTATTAAAAATTCTACTAATTCGCATCTTTTATTACTTGTTATAAATTACATATATACATATATACTTATATATATATGTGTGTGTGTGTGTGTGTGTGTGTGTGTGTGTGTGTGTGTGTGTGTATGTATATATATATAAGTACATATATACATACATAATAATAAAAATTGAATTACATCGAAATATTGATATCCGATTTCATGCAATGTTTATAAAAATCAAAATCAAAATGCTTGGCAAACCTTTGATGCTGCGCGGTACCAATGTACCTGCTATCGCAGGTCTGCCGACAGTGGGTACAGAGTACCCCTGTCATCGCAGACCCTGTGATGGCAGGTCCTCTGCGTACCCGCGGTGATACGGCATCCACTGGAAATCAATATCAATTCAAAAAAATAAAAATTTATAATCGTTTTCCGCCCGCGCGGTGCAATTTTGTATGTACACAATGTTTAACATTTTTTCAAAAATGTTTACTAAATTTTGACTTTAATCATATATGAATATATATAATATATATACATATGTATGTATGTATATATATATATATATATATATATATATATATATATATATATATATATATATATATATATATATATATATATATATATATATATATATATATATATATATATATATATATATATATATATATATATATATATATATATATAATATACAAAACTATTGATATCACAAAATATATATATAAATGATAATTTATGAATACAAGCTTTCTTTTCCAGAATTTCTCTATGAAACTTGGTTTTAAAGTTTCTAATAACTAATTTTTAATGGGTTTGTTCATGAATTGTAACCCTAGCCCGTATCATTTTCAGATCTAAGCATATAGAAACCTCAAATAAATTTTAATTGCCCAAATTGAAAATGCATAATGAAGACATATGGAAAACACGAAGAAGACAGGGGAAAGCAAGATGCAGAAGTAGCATAAATGAAATCACAAGAATCTACCTGGATTCTGATGCTAACTCGCTTATCCTCAGATAACTCGCAGAGCAAGCTCCCCTTCTTCAGAATTTCCCGAATCCTCCAATGCTTCAACTGTTGTCCACGCTAACCACACTATCTATGTTATGTCCCAGCTATGTCCAAGCTATATCCAAGCTATTAAGGAATGCCTGTATATAAAGAGCTCCCAAGAAAATCCTAGAATGCTTTTGGAACCAGCTGGAAGATGTCACCAACTAAGCATGGACCATTTTCCAACCTTTTTGATAAAGCCTTAGGGTTGTAGACACCATGTGCTTAATTGATGCACTAACCCCTGTGTTGCTCACACATGAGAAATAGAGAACTGCGTTAATTCCCATGCAATGCTTAAAACTCCAATTACTTTTAAATAATTCCCATTTAAATATTTATAACTCCCACTTTAATCTTCATAACTTTTATTTTAATTTTTATAACTTTTATTATTAATATTTGTTTATTAATTTATTAATATTTTATAATTATTATCTATTCTAATTTCTAATTTTCTTTTAATTTAATTCCTTTATTTCTCAATTAATTCACCTTTAAATTAATTATAATCAAAATATCAAAAATCATGATATTTAATTTTCTCAAATAATTAATTTATTAATTAAATCTATTTGTTAAGACTTAATTAATAGAAAATTCACCATAGACCTTCATGATAAAATATGAAAACCCATCATAGGACAATTCATACAAAATCAGTGTAAAGGATTAAAAATCACAAAATATGTCATCCGACACATTCAGTGGGTACTCAACACTGATACTTGTCCTAACTCACTAGGACAAATGGTTTTAGGGTTTGGGATTTGGACTTGAGAATTTATCTCCCCTCTCTTATCATTGAGATAGTGTAATAGGGTACGCTCATCCTGGCAATTCAGGGAAGTCGATACCCAGTACCTGCAACCTGCAGAAAAATCATGCATGTACATACAATATATATAGTGCTAAGCTAAACAGACAATGGCAGGAAGTGGTGCATCATGTAGATCCCGACTAAGCAGGTGACTACGACTCCCTTCCTTAACCACATCAGAAACGCCATACAATAAGAAAACATGCACACCATACACATGCAAGTATGGGGTAAGTATCCATAATAAAACTCATGAAATAATAACCATCCAGCTAATCATCAAAAATAACTAAAAACAATATAATGATCATCATACATACATGAAATGTAAAGTCTAAATGATCTCATCATATAATAACTGAATCCATAACATAATGTCTGATAGTGTCAAAACAATACCACTAATCCATCTACATAGTACTAATCCATCAAAGTCTGCTAATAATAGCAATAATATGTCCAGAGAAGATGTGAACGAGGGTAGGCACTACAACGGGTATGAAGCTAACTCAAGATGGCAAGGGATCTAATGTTAAACCAGCTTTTTATAAGCAGCTTGTTGGGAGTCTCATGAATCTAACAACCACAATGACAAACATAATGTTTGAAGTTAGTCTCATTTCAAGATTCTTAAATTCTCCAAAAGTTTCACATTGGCGAGCAAGCAAAAGAATTTTGAAGTATATTAGCGAAACACAAAATTATGGAATACTCTATTCAAGATCAAATGGTTTTAAGTTGATAGGATATACTAATAGTGATTGTGTGGGGGGTATTGATGATAGGAAGAGTACTTCAGGTTATGTCTTCCATTTTGGATCAAGTGTAGTATCATGGGCTTCAAAGAAACAACCAATTGTCACTCTTTCATTAGCTAAAGCAGAGTATTTATCTACCACAAGTGCAACAGGTCAATCAATTTGGATGAGAATAGTGTTGAAAGAATTGAAACAAGAACAAGAGGATGCAACAATGATATGCTATGATAACAATTCAACCATAACATTATCAAAGAATCCAATTTTTCACAAAAGAAGTAAACACATTGACACAAGGTATCATTTCATTAGGGAGCTCATCAAAAATGGTAAAATTAAAATGGAGCATTGCAGATCAAAGGATCAATATGCTGATATCTTCACCAAACCATTGCGAAAGGAAAGTTTTGTGCATCAAAGAGATCGATTGGGAATCATAGATGATAGTTGTGATTAAGGGGGACTATTAGAA